>PVJX010001700.1:0-20590 GCA_004027295.1 Dolichotis patagonum
AAAAAAAAGGCAAGGTCAGCAGAATTTGGGAGAGGGGGTCAGAATCCAAATTTTGGGAGAGAAGAGACTGGATGGGCGTCCTTGGGGGAGGAGTCTGAAAACCCATTCCAGGAGAAGCGCGGATCCGGATATGAATAGAAGGGGTTCCGAGCCTCACAGTCAACAAAGGGACTGCCCAGGAGCCCGCAGGGGACGATCCAGACCCACTCAGACCGCGGAGGAGGAAAACAGGCCCGCCCCAGCCCCCGGGTGACGTCTGCCGTCTCCTCCGCGCCGCCGCCGCCGACGCTTGCGCAAAACGTATAACCTCCGATCGCACCGCCTTCTGAGGGCTGCGCTTGCCCTCCAGCCAATGGGAGAGGGTCATGTGCCGGGGCGTCACCCCATAGCAGCCAACCAGCAGCAGCGCCGAGCGGCACCTGTCCGGGTTTTAAAGGGGCGTGGGCAGGGAGCGAGGCTGTCCTGGTAGGCGCCGCGCCGCAGAAGCGAGAAAACCAGTGGACACGGGCCTAGAAAGCCAGTTCTGCTTTATTCGAGTACCGCCCCCGTCCCCACCCCCGCCTCCGGGCTCATCCCGAGTAGCGGGGGCCGGAAGCAGCTGTCCAGGACTGGTCGAAGGGCGCCGGCCACCTGTTCCGCGCTGTCCTCCAGCCGCCCGAAGCGCGCGGCGTGGGGCCCCTGTAGGGCGCTCAGGAAGCCGCGCAGCTGCGAGGGCAGGGAGAAGAGCGGTGCGGCGCGGAAGGGCGCGGGCACGGCGTCCGGGGCCAGCAGGCCGTCGAAGCAAGCGCCCACGTAGCGGCCCGGCGCCCGTCCCTGCAGGAAGTCGGGCAACACGCAGCTGAGCGAGGCGGCAAAGGCGTCGTGCGGACCGTGCGCTCCTGGCACAGGCGGCCCACCCTGCAGCCACTCTCGGCACAACGCCACAGCGCCGGGCGAGAAGAGCAGCACCACCACGCCGCGCTCCTGCAGGGTCTGCCGCCGCCGCGCGTGCAGCCAGGCCAAGGGGCCCTGCGCGCTCAACTCGCGCCGGCTCCATAGGTCCACGGCCACCCGCAACGGCAGCCGGCTCAGTGCAGACGCCAGCGCGCCCACCAGGCGCTCGAAGGCCGCGTCGTCCGCCGAGTAGAGCAGCAGGGCCGCGCGGATCCCGGTGGTAACTGCCGGAGCAGAGTACGGGTGGGGGGCGGACACCGACTTCAGAGGCCTCAGCCTCGAAGGCAGGAAAAGGCAGGCAGCCTGGAAGCCGGTGCCTCAGGACCCGCTGCGGACAGACAGGTACTCACCTTTCCCGCGATTCTTCCGAAGGAGGAGCAGGAAGAGAAGGGCAGCAGCGAGGAGAAGCAGGAAGGCCAGCCACACCAGTGCCCAGCGCTTGTGGACATCTGCGAGACCCGAGAGACAGGCTATTAGGACTCTTGCACTTCACGCCACCGTTTCGAAGAAGAGAAATGCTGAGGCTCAGAAACAGCGGTTTGCCCACAGCACAGAGAGAGACGTGGATAAGCGACTTCTGCCTCGGTTTTCATATCTGTAAAATTTGAGTAACACTATTACCTATGTAAACTGCCGATACCAAGAGTCCTAGGTGCTCAACTGCCAGCTAGTAGTGTCTGTAGGCCTGAGACTGGCTTGATGCTGGTGTTTGAAATGACTGCTATAGCCTCCGGACTGCTATCCCCTGACCGTTTCCTCCCCTTCCAGTCTATTCACAATTCTGGCAGCTGCAGAGATCTTAAAATGCAAGTTTTATTGTAATCCTTCTGGAACTCTGTGGCAGGGCATGGTGGCACATGCCCCTAATTTCAGCTACTGAGGTGGGGGGGGTGTTGTCACAAATTCAAGGCCAGTTTAGGCAACTTAACAGACCCTGTCTCATGGGCTGGGGACTCCGGGGATTTAGCTTAGTGCTTAAGTGGCTGCCTAGCAAGCATGAGGTCACGAGTTCGATCCTTTGTACAAAAAAAGCGGGGGAGGGCTGAGGCCATAGCTCAGTGATGGGGCAAGTTCTTAGCATGCAAGAGGGACTACATTTGGTTCCCAGTATCATCTTAAAAAAACCAGTCATGTCTGCTCCCTTCACCTGACTCAGCCTTCAGAGTGCAGCTCGAAACTTTACCGAGGCAGCATCTCACCTCTCAGGTCTGCCTGGTCCACATTTATAGCACTGAATACTTTTTTCTTTTCTTTCTTTTATTTTTTTTTGAGACAGGGTCTCACCATGCAGTTTTGGGCTTGCCTTGAACTCGCAACAATTCTCCTGCCTCAGACTCCCGAGTGCTGGGATTACAGGTACGAGCCACCACACCTGGCTCTAGCACTAAACACTTTCAGTGTGCTTGAGAAGTCACATTATTGCTAGTTCACACTCACTAAGTATAACTGATTATTTGGCTTATGAACTTTTGCCTTCTATTGGCAGGGCAGCAGTCTGTCTTTTCTGTGATCCTGGGGTCCCATCAAGCTCTTGTATTTTGAGTGAATAAAAGAATGACCCTCTGGGTCATTGGGAGCCCAAGGAAGGACAAAGCTATTGCATGTGCTCTTGGCACCACCAGAAATGTTACTGTTAAGATTCCAGCTCCTGGGTTAGATATGATGGTCCACACCTGTAATCCCAGCACTTGGGAGGCTGAAGCAGGAAGATTGCTGCAAGTTTGAAGCCAGAGTGGGCAACATAGTGAGTTCAGAGCCAGCCTGCACTGCATAGTGGCACACTGTCTCAAAAAGCAAAAAAAAAAAAGATTCCAGCTCCTATAGGTGAAGGAAGGGCAGTTTTCAAACTACTTACACTTGTCCAGTGGGCAGGCCCAAAGTGCTCCCAGGTCACCATCCCATAACTGTAAGACACAAACAAGCTCCACTCTGAACCAGCCTGAGCTCCAGATGCTTAGCCTCAGCTATGAATATGTCCCATACCACAGTGGGTTATTGTGAGCTGCTACCCCTAAGCAAGTCATGTCTACTCCTTAGGGGCCAACTTCTGTGCCCACAGAGGTAGGGATTTAACAGGCTTAGCATGGTCTGTGTCCTGACATTGAACCCTGACCCCACAAGCAAACAAATTGGCTTAAAGGAAGAAAACCTTCTTTTTTTTGGGGGGGGTACTGGGGATCAAACTCACAACCTTGTGCTTACCAGGCAAGTGTTTGAGCCACTGAGCTAAATCCCCAGCCCAAGAGATCCTTCTTTATTGTTTGTTTTAAATTTTTTGTTCTTGGGCTGGGGGTTTAGCTCAGTGACAGAGTGCCTACTTGGCAAGTGTGAGGTTGTGAGTTCAATCCTCAGTACCAAAAAATAAATAATTTTTTGTTCTTTGAGACAAGATCTCTCTGTAGTTTAGGCTGGGCTTGAACTCACTATATAGCCCAAGCTGGCCTCAAACTGATAGGGACTGCTGCCTCAGCCTCCCAAGTACTAGGACTACATGCCAGCATGGCAGGAGCTCCTTCCTGGAAGCTCTGTGGATCACACTTAGCACCTATGAGCATGGTTATCTGTGCACTGATCTAGCCAGCAGTGAACTCTGGGGGCATAAGGGCTGTGCTTCCTATAACTTCCTCAGGGCTGACCATAAATCAGCATGGCCAGTAGGTGAGAACTAGTTTTAGGCATAATGTTCTTGGCAGTGAGCAGAGGCCTCCTCCCAGCTTCTCACCTGCAGACACTGGCCTGCATGTAGGTCTTGCAGCAACTGCTCTCCCAGGCGAGCTGCCCTCTGCCAAGCCAAAGGGTGAAGGCTGTGAAGGTGGGGGGGGGGCACTGCCAGACTGCAGTTGGGGGAAGGCTGGGAGGCTCCAGTGGCTACTGGACAGGGCCTAGATCTGAGTCACACATGCACGCAAGCACACACACACACACACACACACACACCCTCCCCAGAGACCAGCTCAGGAACCAGCCACACACACACACACACACACACATCCTCCCTCCCTCCCTCCCCAGAGACCAGCTCAGGAACCAGCACAGAGTAGGGGGAATCCGAGTGATAGAGGCCAGGTTTGAGATGGAGCTAGAGAGATCTGTGGAAGAAGGTCCCCTGGCCTCACTGTGGTGGCCCTGCTGGGCAGTGGAGTACAGCCACTAGGTTCCAAGGCACAGAGCGTTCTGTTGTCCTGCGGGCCTTGGGTCTCCACCAGCAGCACATCATCCTTGAGGGGCCCCAGGGAGTCTGGGAAGAGTGACAGGGTACAGCTGAGCCTGACCCAGCCCCCTCCCACACCCCAGCTTAGCCCCCAGGCTGCCCCCCAGGGAGCACCCCTACTACAGTAGCCCTGCCCCAGCTACCCCAAGGAACCACTCACCAGACCACAAGCACTCCTGGAGCTGGACCTTCTTCCAGCTGTGCACCTGTCCAGAAGGGGCCTGAGTTAGTGGCCCAAGGAAAAGCAAGAGCTAGACTTCAAAGACCAGAATAAAAGGGGCAGGCAAGGAAAAGGCTATCATATAGGGAATCTAGACCTGAGTTTAGGCAAATCTGAGCCCAGGGCTTCATAATTAGGAGCCTGCCATCTTCCTCCTCTTCTTAAGTGTGAGTGCTTCCGTGCTATGAGGTGTTCTAAGTCTTAACAAAGCACTTATAACATTCCCTTCTCATCAACCACCTTCCCAAAGAGAAAAGTCCCTCCTCCCTGCGTACCCCACTTAAAATCAGAATCCCAGGCCTCTTTTTGCACCTCCACCTTTCCTGTGGTGTCTGCATGTGATGGATTCTTTTTTGTGTTTGTACCAGGGATCAAACTCACGACCTTGTGCTTGCCAGGCAGGCGCTTAAGCCACTGAGCTAAATCCCCGGCATGTGATGGATTCTTTAACTTGCTTACTATGAAATATTGTTTGCCTTTCTCCATTACAACACAGGGTGTCTGAAGACAGAGACATTTGTTCACCTACAGATATAAGGGCCTACGACAGTGCCTGGCACAAAGCAGATGCGCAGTAAATCTTGAGCAAGGGCCAGAGGTTTAGCTCAGTGGCACAAGCACCTGCTTGGCATGCACGAGGTCCTGAATTCAATCCCCACTACAAAAAAACATATCTTGAGTGAATGATTTATAACCTATGATGTTAGCAACCTGTTCCACAGATGGGAAAAAAGGGTATCGATAGCAGTGATCAAAGCAGCTAACATTTGTAGTGTTTAGTCCATGCCTCTCCCAAAGGCAAGCACTTCCCTTATTCCTCTTCATAGCCACTCCCTGAGAACCTGTTATCTGTCTCCTTGAGACAAATCTCCTTGAGGTAAGGTAACTCCCCTAGGGAGTCTCACACACTACTAAAAGTAGTGGAACTCTCAGAAGGCTGTTAAGCACTGCCCCAGGGCCTGAGTGCTAAGCTGTGATTCAGGTGGGGGTCTTGTGGCCTCCTGCCCCTGGTCCAGTGCTCTACACCCCCTTCTGACCTGGACGCAGAGGTTGGGGTGGCCCATCAGCACAGGAAACTCGATGGCCTTCTGTGGAAAGCAGGAAGTGGTGAGATCATAAAAAGGCACCCTGGGTGCCCTCCCTCTCCCTGTGCTGGGCACTGCCCTCTGCCTGGCTTACATTCACAGTGACATTCTCTGGGGACAGTGGTGGGGTCAGCGGCTGGCAGGAGTCCCCTCCTGGGTACTGCCAGCACAGTGTCACCTCTGCAGGCAGGGAGCATGGTGCGTCCAGCCGCCAACTTCTTGGGGACAGCAGCCGCAGGTGGGCTGCTCGCCACAGGTTCCTGTGTGCACGAGGATCTGTGGGGGACGATGAGGGTCACACTCGGCCCATTGTCGCTCACCCATACAAACCCCAACGCTCTCTAGTGATCTGCTCACCTTCCTTGAAGGGACAGATGCTGGTCCTGACTGGGTCAGGCTGCAGAGGCCACACCTGGAAAGAAAAAGGGCTCTGTGTGGATCAGTTGCCCACAGCCAGCTTCCTCCACTAGCAAGCACCCACCCAGATAGGTACCCCAGCCACGTGTGGTCCACTCAGTGCACAGGTACCCGCTAGGGTACCAGCTCTTCACAAAGCTCCCACGTTGCTGAAATGTGTTCTTTCAGCAAACACAATGCCTGGCACAGGTGCATCATCAGTAGCCTTTCCTGAGCATCTGCTGTGCCTTTGCAGTATGGGAGGCATTAGATGATGGGCGACACTTCATCCACAATCACTTTATGGACATTTTTTTTTGTACCAGGGATCAAACTCATGACCTCATACTTGCCAGGCAGTCACTTACACCACTGAGCTAAATCCTCGGCCCTATGAGCATTTTATGTGCTGGGTGCTGAGGGCCCATTGATTTATCCTTTCAACACATTTTGTGTGTGTGTGTGTGTGTGTGTGTGTGTGTGACTAGAGACTGAACCCTGGGTCTTCACACTGAGCTACATCCATACCCCTTTTTAAACACTTTTTTGGGGGTACTGGGGAGCGAACTCATGACCTTGTGTTTGCCAGGTAGGCACTTATACAGCTGACTTAACTCCCTGGCCCTTGACACCCCTTTTAAAATTTTTTTTTTCCTTTAGTTTTTAAATTATTCAAACCAGCTGGGCATGGTGGCACAGCCCTACCATAATTGTGGCACTCAGGAGGCTGAAGCAGGAGGATCGTTGTGAGTTCAAGATCAGCTTGAGCTACAAAGTGTGCTCAAGGCCAGCCTAAACTGCATAGTGAGACCCCTGTCTCAGAAAGACAAAAATAATAAATAAATACCTTACTCAAGCTCAAAATTTCGGTCCTCCACAGACTGTTAAAATACAGATAGGTACCACCACACCTAACCCAACAGACCCTTGAAGGCTGTAATCTAGCGCTTGGGATGCTGAGGCAGCAGAATCACAAATTCAAGCCCAGGCTGGGCAACTTAATCATTTAGTGAGACCCTATGTCAAAAAAAAAAAAAAAATAGGGCCTGAGATGGAGATATAGGGCCCTGGGTTTAATCATCAATACAGAGGAAGAGGAAGAGGAAGGGGAGAGAGGAAAGAAGAGAAAGAATTAGATGTCCTGAAATGAGATGTATACCTGGGTGAGGAAGGACAGAAGGAAAGTTCAAGGGAGAAGGCAAAGGGAAAGGACAGCTGATGAAAGCTTTGAGAAAGGGGCAGCCTGGGGCCACAGGGGGCCTAGCTGTTTGGAAAGGAGTCAGAACAGTTCAGGTAGTGGAAACTGCCTGAGCAGGACTGCCTGAGGCACAAGGCATCAAGGTGGGTATACCTTGATGAGCAGCTCCCTCTGATACAATGAAGTCCCCAAAAGGAGCATCTTAGAAGATAGAGGGAAACATTCAGTGGGCACAGTACAGGGCCCAGCAGGCCAAGGAAGCCAAGGAAAGGGAGGTGGGGTTAGAGGTTATTGAAAAGAATAAAGGAGAGGTGACAAAGGGCCAGTGGAGAGGAGAGAGAGAGACAGAGCTATTAATGTCAGAGGTCAATGATGGGCCCTGAAGACCAAGCAAACGTGCAAAGGGAAGCCAGTCATTGTGGCCCATGCCTGTAATCCCAGCACTTGGGAGGCTGAGACAGGAAGATCATTGCAAATTTTAGACTGGCCTGGGGTTACACAGTGAGCTCAAGAACAGCCTGAACTGTGTAGTGAGACCCTGTCTCAAAAAGACAAAACAAAATAAACAAAAAACATGCAGAGGGAGAGGAAAGAACAACTTTTTTTTTTCCTGCTCTCTTCCTTCTCTGTTCTCTTCCCCTGTACTCAGCCCCTACCTGAATACAGAGGCAGGGAAGCAGGTCGGTGTGGTTCAAGGTGATGGTCTGGGGCCCGGTCTGTGGGACAAGCAGAAGAGGAGTGTTGAAGATAAGGAAGAGGAGTGGGCAGGCTGGCATAGTGGCAGGCAGAAGCCCCCACCAGTGCTCCCTTGTTCTGGGTGTGTACCCTTCAAGGGTCCCTTTGATCCTAGAATGGAGATCAGCCTAGAGCACAAGTGGATCTGGGGACAGGAGGGAGCGGCCTCACCAGGTTCCTGTGCCACCAGGGTTTTAGGGAACCCTGGACCTGACTCCAGTAGAGTAAGAGGCTGAAGCGTTGCACCCTGGAGACGTTGAGCACCAGCAGCACGTTGTCACCATCTGCAGCCACGCTGAGCCAGGGGAGGACTAGGGGAGAAACGGGTGGAGGCAGCTTGCGCTTTACCGCCTCTGCACACCCAGCCTGGGCTGTGCTCACAAACTCCTCTTGTAGACTAGGAGCCCTTGAGGGCTAAGGCTGTGTCCCCAACCCAGATGAGACTGTCCTACCCACTGGCTGAGCGCCAGGCCCAGAGAGCTCCCAGCACTTGGTCTTGGGACAGCTCTTCTCCCTGGTCTCCCCTGCAGCCAGCGGTTACTAAAACAAATCACTCTCCACTCTCAGAACCTTCTTATCCTGCCCTCCCAATAAAAGCTATCGTCCTTAAAACAGCTTGCAAGACCCTGCCGGAACTAGAGCTGTGACCTCTTGATAACCTCACCTCTTAGCACCCTTAAAGACTCTTTGCAATTTGTGCCTTGAATTGCTCACAGCAATTGCTCTTACTGCTCTACTCAGAGGCCCTGTCACATCCCTGCCCAGGATTTCTGTGATGGCTCCTCTCCCTACAGGGGACCCTTCTCCCTCAGAATACACACAGCCCCTTCCTCCACAGAATGAGGCCATCCCACTGCTGCAACGCCAGCCTTGCCAACCCTCTTCCTTAGAGCTTTCTCTGCATCACTAGTCACTATCCAGCTTACTATATGTACATCTCCCTGCGTTTATCATGTCCTTCCTCAGCCTAACCCTGACCTGATTTCCCACACTACAAGGACAGTCTTTTTTTTTTTTTTTTTTTGGTACCGGGGATCGGGGATCGAACTCATCGAACTCACAACCTTACGCTTGGCAGGCAGGCACTTAAGCCACTGAGCTAAATCCCCGGCCCCAAGGACAGAGTCTTGTCAGTTTTGTTCGTTGACTCACTCCAGTGCAAGGCTATGCCTGGTGCAGTATAATCGCTCAGTAATAAGTAAAGAAATGTCTGCTGAGTGACGGAAGAAATGAAATACATATGCGTGTGTATGTTTTCAAAGCTCAGGGGTGAGTAGTCCTTCCTCCACCCTCAGCACTGGAGATGGAACCCAGGGCCTTTGCACAGAGCTATATTCACAGCCCTTTTTACTTTGAGACTGTGTCTTACTAAATCACCCAAGCTGAAAATCACTCAATTTTCAATCCTTTTGCCTCAGGCTCCCAGGCTTGTACCACCATTCCTGGCTCTTAAGTGGTATTTAATGACAAAGAGCAGGCCAAATTTAAGTTAGAACAAAAAGAAAATGGAGTTGAAAGAAATTAGTAGTTTTAAAAAATCAGTGTTGAGGGGCTGGGGATTTAGCTCAGCGGCATAAGCGCCTGCCTTGCAAGTGCGCAGTCCTGAGTTCGATCCCTGGTACCAATTAAAAAAAAAAAAATGAGTGTTTATATCTTGGTATGAATGATGTATATATACATATGTAAAAACTAACTAACCCAGGCATAAGATTAGTGCTCTTATATACTTCCTGAAGATACGGTATGCACATAGAATAAATAAAAAACAAAAGTAAAATCCAAATAGTACATAAGAGAAAAACCATAACCTTGAATTTCTTAGCCCTTGTTTCGGGTTTAATTTTATTTTGATGAATTGAAGAGGGCACCATAATGTTAAGGGTGCTTTTGTCCTCTATATATGGCTGATATAAATAAATATTTGTTTTTATTTCCAGTGCTGGCCATAGAATAGCAGCCACTGCACTTCATATATTATGAATGAATGGACAAGCGAATGAATGAATAAATGAACCATCATGCTCTGTAAGTGGCCAGGGTGTGAGCCCAGATCTGCAGCTAACTCTATCCTAACCCTAACCCTAGCTGCAGACCTGCCCACCCTCCCCCCAAACCCCTGGCCCTAGCCCTACCCCAGCAGCTCTGGATGCTGTCCCGGACTTGGAGCCCCCTGCAGTCTGGGGAGAGATCACAGAAATGCCTCCAGTGGGCCTGGGCATCAATGAAAGAAGGGAGCATCCGACATGTAAAGGTTCTTGCCCCTGACAGACCACCCACATCTACTCAGTCACAAAATGCCTTGGGCGGGGAGAGCAAGCCATGTCGCCTGGGGGAAGGAGGCCCAAGGGACTGACTCAAAAGGAGGCCAACTCAGCCTCCTGCCCAAGTAGACAGGATAGAAATTAGGTGAAGCAGGAGGGAGAGGGTGGAGGGACAGAGACTATGGGGCCATGCCTGGGACCCCTGAGGCTCTGGGGCACTTACCAGGCAGCTGCTGGGTGAGGGTGAGTTCCTTCTGGTACCGAGGCATAGTGTAGGACCAGATTTGAACCTCGGCCCCCAGAGCAGCCTCAAAGCAATCGAATACTAGAGAGCCCTGTAAGGAAAGATGGTAGAGCAAGCCTCAGAACCTGGACTCCTCTGCATGGATCACTCTACTCACCAGCTTTCCTTCCCCCTCCTGTGATCACACCACTGGACGCCCTCAGGTGCCCCAGGCCCACAGCAAACTCTCTCTGTAAGGGTGTCTGAGTCCTTGCCCCAACCCTGCCCCAACCCTGCTGTTGGGATGCCCTGGCCAAGACCAAGCTGATGAGACACCCCAACAAGAAAGCAGGAGCCGGGCCAGGGATTTAGCTCAGTGGCTTAAGCGCCTGCCTGGCAAGCACGAGGTTGTGAGTTCGATCCCCGGTACCAAAAAAAAAAAAAAAAAAAGAAAAGAAAAGAAAGCAGGAGCCTCCCCTCAGAATGGTTCCAGCCCCAGTGCCTCAGCAGTCCTCAGGACTGGCTTGGGAGGTGGCTAAGCAATCCTTCCAGAGGGTGGTTTGCTAGCTTAGTGCAGAGGTGGGGCTGGAGGGTACCTCAAAGGCCCAGATTCATCTGGCCCCAGTGGAGCCAGGAACTTCCGGCTGTATAGGCCTCCAGTACCAGGTCTGCACTGCCTGAGAATCCCACAAACTATCCCTCCAAGCCTCAGTTTCACTATCTAGAAAGGGAGGGTAATAACAATGCATAGTCTATGGCGGTCATTTTCTGAATTACAAAAGAAAGAAACTAAATTTATTGAGACTCTTCAGTGATAGGCATTCAAGTGTTTTACAGACAGGGGTAGGACTTTTTGTTTCTTTTGTGGCACAGGGGACTCAACTGAGGGGTGCTGTACCACTGAGCTACATCTCAGCCCCTCTTTGTTTTTATTTTGAGACCAGGTCTTCCTGAAATTGCTCATGTTGGCCTAGAATTTCAGTTCTCCTGCTTCTGCCTCCAGGGTAGATGGGATTACAGGCATGTGCCCATGAGCATGGCTCTTGTTTTGTTTTGGTTTTTTGTCCCTAGCACGTTCTATTGAGGGCCACCCTTGATGACAATCTGACACAGACATCGAATGGTGGAGGACACAAATACAAAAACATTAAGATTTGGAAAAATAATAGCTTTCCACGGGGCAGGTGACCCCAACAACTGCACAGTAAACATGAGTTACTTATCTGTGTAAACTGCCCCTCTCCCACCACCTCTTAAAGATCCACTAATCTTCAAAGAATACAATGACAGAAATAGGGAAACACTGGCACAGAACTCCTCTTGCAAAGCCAGTGGTAGCTGGAGAGCTCCAGATGGGTGGAAGGGGGTCATAAAACGTGCCCAGCCTCTTCCTTGGGGCTGGCTACACTGGCAGGGAGGCTGAGGTCTGCCTTTTTTTTTTTTAAAGTGGTCAAAAAATGTTAACGGATATTTCATAAAGGAAATTTTTTTTTTTTGTACCGAGGATCGAACTCACGACCTCACGCTTGCCAGGCAGGCGCTTAAGCCACTGAGCTAAATCCCTAGCCCCCATAAAGGAAGTTATACGGATAGTTACTAAGCATGTGAAGAGGTACTTGACTGCAACAGTCATGAGGAATGTACAAGTCAGAATCATGATTGCACTGGGGGTTTGGTTCAGGGGTAGAGCACCTGCCCAGTATGCAGGGGCCCTTGGTTCCATCCTGAGCACCATAGAAAACAAACAAACAAACATACCCACACAGCGATTTGCCACTCCATACATAGTGGAATGGCTAAACTTTAAAATTTCAATATCAAGTGTTGGCAAAGACAGGAAGCAACTAGAACTCCAATGCTCTGCTGGGGGAGTGTAAAATAGTCGAAACTTCCTTGGAAAAAATCTCTTTGATAGTTTCTCACAAAGTCAAAGACGTGGGAGAACTAATTCTTTTTTTTTTTTTTTTTTTTTTTTTTTTTTTGGTATGATGGATCAAACTCATGACCTTGTGCTTGCCAGGCAGGCGCTTACTCTGCTGGGCTAAATTCCCAGCTGGGAGAACTAATTCTTGGTCTCATTTTACAGACAGAAAAACTGAGCCACAGAGGGCTGAAAGGTCTTACCTGCTGCTGTGATTAGAACCAGAACTTAAAGAGATACAGTATGTGAAAATGATGCGTACACCTCATGTCTAGAGAGTGTTAGTGCTGATTTCACATACCACAGACTGACCGGGTAGCACCCGGGCTGCAGGCACTTGCACCTCCAGCAGGACACATCGGGCAGTGGGATAGGCCTGGAAGGACAGCACGACTTGGGCCTGGAGAGAGGCTGGGAGCAACAGGCAGGGGTTAGAGCTAGAAGCTGTGGGCCAGCCCTGTGCACAGCTTGGGGCTACTGGCTCCTCTCACCGTTCCCAGGCTCCTTGAGCTCTGGCTCAGCTGCTTCTCTCAGCTTCTTGTCTTCAGGCTCTTCCCAGTGCCCTGAAAGGATTGGGGAGCAAGACTCAGGTCAGGTCCTGCTCTGGGCTGGCTTAGCGCTTGGCTTCCTTCCAGAAATCCCAGTGCTGGGAAGCAGAGGGTTGTATGGCCAGTGCCCTCAGCTGAAGATGCCCAGTGTTGCCCCAGTCCTCACGCCCACCCAGACGCGCTGCCACACACACAAGCACAGTCACAGAATGACTTGCTCACCATGCACAGCCAAGTGGATGGTCACGCGCACACAGAGATCACAGCTCGTCTCCTGGTAGCACCGCAGCACCAGCTCTGTCTGTAGGTATGTGGGTACCAGCACGGGGCCTGGGGCAGACTCGATGCTCCCTGGGAGGCAAAGCACGTCGCTGTCTGTGGATGGATGAAGGGTGGGGGAGCTGAAGCTGTTCAGAACCCAATGCGGGTGCACCTGATACCCCAGATGGCCAAGGGGCCTGGCTCTTCCTGGGTGCTGAGGTGAGCAGGGTGGGCCTGGGGTGAGGACAGATCTTCATCCTTCACCAACCTGAGAAGTTCTCTTTTCTGTGAAAGTGGTGATACCTACCCCAGAGGTGGCAGGAGAGGCCCTGGGAAGGAGGAAAGGATAGTCAGTGTAGGCCCCAAGTTTAAGCACCTTCCTCTGCCCAAGACCTGCCTCTCTCTTGCTGGTGTTCGCTATCCCAAGCTCCTCCCAAAGCAGACAGATCAGCTCCCACCCCTTCAGCCACTTCACCTGGCCCAACACCAGACAGACCAGCCAGGGCAGTTCTGCTGGTGACCAGGGTGAAGAAACCAGTCCAAGCTCTGATGGGCCTCATTCAGAAGTTTGAGCCCACTCCACCCCTACCAAGCCCCAAACTCACTGGAGAACAGCGGGCAGTATCCTGAGGCCCCACAGTCTTCTCCAGAGAGATGACTACAGGGTTTCGGCCCAGTGCCAAGGACAGCAGGAACCAGGGCACAGGCATCTTCTAGGTGCCAGGCAGCACCCAGGCCTGAGGCCCTGTCCTGCCCCCCCCAGTGGGGGGGCAGACGCCCACTGCCTGCCTTCACGCAGCCCTGGGCCTGTGGGTGGTGGCGGCTGGAGCTGCTCCCCAGCCTTCAGGACTCCAGTGCTGGAGAGCTCGCAGACTCGCACTCCAGAGCCCCGACTCCCGGTCCACTTCCAGCCGAGTGCTTTCGGTTTGGCTCCCAGCAGGCAGCTGCTGTTCCCGCCCCGCCCTGTCCCGCCCTCCAGTTCCAAGCCTGGGAGCCAGCAGCCCAGGCTGGGTTGAGTCTTCTCTCCACTGCTGACACCAGCTGGGAGGAGCCCTGGGAGGACAGCGCAGCTTGGCAGCTGGGGAAGAGTCTGAAGGAGAAGGGCTCCCACTGATACAGCCTAGGGCCTGGCCAGTCCCCGAGCATTTCCGCTTCCCACGTGACCCTCACACACAGGCCCAGCTAGTACTCTCCCAGTGGACACCCAAGGTCCCTTCGCACACTTTCTTGGCCTCAATGACAGGGTCAAAGGGCAGCAGAAAGTGTATGGCCACCATTGCCTGGCCTAGACTCAAGTGTGGTATGGAATGAGGAGCCCAGGAGCCAGAGCCAGGCAGACTGAGGATCCTATGCCACTGCCACAGCTGGAGGGATGAGGATGGACACCTGCCTCTCAGAGCCTGTTTTTTTCTCTCTCCTCTTGGAGGGATCAGAGTGAGGCTCCAGGCTGCCTCTCCTCCTTTTCGTTTCCCAGAGCAAGGCACGGGCAGTGCACACACGGAGGGTGTGGGCTCACAAACTGACACAAACAGTGCACGGGTGGCCTGCGCAGACCCTCCCAGACCAGCGCTGCATGGGGGCCACTTGAGAAGCAGCTGTATTCCTGCATTTGTCACCATGCTTGACTTTATTGGTCTTTCTAGATCTCTGCCTTTTGCCTCCATCCCCCTTTGTCTGGGCCACCCCGGGCCAAAGCTGCTTTTCCCTAGTCAAGTCCTCCACTCCCTCAGACGTCGGCAGGGTTAGCCCCAAGGGGGTTTCCTCCCAGCTCCCTAGCCCCTACCCGATACCCCACCCACCCAGCCCTGGCCCCAGCAGCTGCCTCCCCAACCCTGCTCAGCCTCTCCTGCCCGGCCTACAGAGACGCAGACTGGCCTCCTTCAGGCGCTTTGGGGAAGAGGAATCCGGGAGACAACTCTCTCCCGGTCAGAAGAGGAATCCTGGAGGCAGCAGGTGTGAGGAAGCTGCACATCGGCCCCTGGCCGGCCTCCCGGGCTGGGAAGCCGACAGGAAGGCTTTTCAGCCTGAGGCCTCAGGGCGCCTCGAGGATTCGAGCTAGGGCTCCAGCCAACGCCTTCACGGCGGTGGCCTCGGGCCCCTGGGACCGCGGTGGGGCTCTGCGGGGCCTCGGGCCCGCTGGGCTTCGAGCTCCAGTCGGCGGCACAGTTCCAGACGGCTTCGCAGGCCTTGCTGAGCGCCAGGGCGGCACCCGCCGGTGCCCGGGGAGCAAGGTCGCGCGCCCAGCGCCAGCAGCAGGCGCGGCCAGTCTCGCAGCAGGCGGTAGCGCGGCAGGGCGCGCAGTGGCCGGGGGATGTCGCCTGTGGCACAGAGGCGACTAAAGTAAACCAGCAGCAGCAGCGGGCGCGGGACAGCGCGGAGCAGGGTGCGCAGGGGCGGAACGTGGAGGTCCGGGTCTTGGGCCGGGCCGTGGCCGACGCCGCTCCACAGTAGCAGCACAGTGCCGCGCTCCCGCGCCACGCGCGCCCGCGCCGCCCAGAGCCAGGGCAGCGGGCCCACGCGCGCCACCTGCGTCCCCTCCCACAGGTCCACAATCACGTCGCGCCCGCCGCCCAGCGCGGTCCGCAGCAGCTCGGCCAGCGCTCCCACCAGGCGCCGCTGCGCCTCGGAGTCTGCGGCATGCAGGAGCCAAACTGGTCGCACTCGGCCGGGTCCTGGGGGTGGGAGCAACGGCGGAGCAGGGTTGGGGGAGCGGAGGGGCGACCCAGCCCGGTCCTCTCCGTCTCTCCCCGTCCCTGTCGGCACTGAAGAGTCCGAACCAAAGCAGCCTGAGCCTATTCGGTGCTTAGGTCTAATTAGACAAAAACGCCTCTTCCAGAGCCAACGAGCGAGGGTCAGGGCTCCAGGGTTGGCAAGTACGACGCAGGCTGGACTTGCACGCCTCTGGCCTCCTGCTAGCTGTCTGATGTCCACGTGCAGAGACTAAAGGCAGAGACCCTTGGCGTTGCCAGACTATTTCTGTCCACTAGGGGGCCGAGGCCCACCCCGCGGAAGGCTGAGATTGAGGCAGACGCAGGCGACGCGAGGAGGAGGGGAGGGCATCTAGACTAGGAGCCGGTAGGTGTGAGTCCCTGGCTGCCCTGAGGCCTTCTTACCTGGCAGCAGCCACCGCCGACAGGTGAGGACCAGAGCAACGCCCAGGAGGGTGGAGAGGCCGAGCAGCGCCAGGGTCAGGAGCCCTAGGCGTCTGTGAGTGGCTGAAACAAGCAGCTTGAAGCCAAGACCCGCTCTGCTCTTCCGTGGCCAAACCTCCCCCGACCTGGCCCAGGCACTCACCATCCAGACACAAGAGGCGCTTCCTGGCAAACTGGACGTCGGATCTCCACACCTGAGGGCACGGAGCCCCTCTCCAGTGAGCATAGCTCCCCTCCTTCCAGGGCCCCTCGAGGGAGGCCTGGGGTGAGGAGGGGGTCAACACTGGCTAGGGAATTTCTCTAGCTCAGGCTGTGCCTAGTCCAATTCCAGGGCTGGCACAGGACAGATCAAGGCAGAAAATGCAAGTGTGACGGGGGCCAGAGAGAGAACACAAACTGATAAAGATGGCCCAGGTGGCCCGGGGGACCTGGAGAGAACAGGCCACTGTCTCCATGTCCCAGTGTGGGCACAAAGCACCAGGTTTTCTGACTTATCAGAAGCCAGAAATACAGCTACAAAAAAAAAAAAAAAAAAGCTGGCATGGCATACATATGTAATTCTAGCACTCAGGAAACTGAGGCAATGAAAGTTCAAGGCCAGCCTAGAGGACACAATGAGACTCTGTCTCAAAAAAAAAAAAAAAGTTTGTGCTCAGCCTGAGCAAGTTAGTGACTCAGCAATGCCCTGTCTCAGAATTAAAAAAATAAATAAATAAAAGGACTGAGGATGCAGCTTAGGGAAAATGTTCTGGGTTCAATTTCCAGCACTAAAAAAATAAATAAAAATAACCCTATGATGGCCAACCAGACATTTTACAGAATACATTTTTCATGTTTGTGGCCAACAGAATAGACACGGGGTAGCAGTGGAGGGGGACAGGTTCCTTACCAGTACACAGCCCCCTGGCCTCGGGGAGGGGATGATGAGGGCCCCCGTCACTGGGCCTGTGCCCTGGGCCTGAAGGAACAAATAGTCAAATGACTCTTCTCACAGTGACACTCTGGCTGTGTCCATCCCATGTCTCTGTTGTGCTGGTCCTCGCCATCCTGCCCTCCTGCCCACCCCCGTGCCACTCATGCTGAGACCACAGGCCACCAGGGCAAGACTTCCGGTACTTCAGCCCTACTGATCTTTCACAGGTGTCAGCTTCTGCTGACACCACACATACTTTGAACGCCTGCTCTGTGCCAAGGCCCGTGAAAGGTGAACAGAGACCCTGCCCCAGCCTTCTGCAGCTCACAAGCCGGGGGGCCAATCCTGTCTGGCCCCTGTAAGTCTCAGCTCCTCTGAGGAGATGTCCTGTCCCTGGGAAAGAGGTGAGCTGTGCAGTGGGGAGACATCATCCAGGCCTGACACTACCTTGCAGTTCTAAGCCTTTCTGAGCCTCTTTCTCTCTCTGTCTCTGAGCCTCATTTCTTCTTCGACTTTGAGGGGGGCAATAATCTGTGTTTTAGAAGGCTGGTAAGAACAGTGTATACATGCACACTGCTGTGTACCTGCCAATGTCAGTAGTAGCTGTTATTAGACTGTGAGCCACTGGAGGCAGAGACTGTCACATGCTTCTTATCTCTCTCCCAGGGCCTGGTATGGGGTAGACAGAGTCAGCACTCGATGAATGCATGCTGAATTCCACAGAATCGACTTCTCCATCTCAGTCGGAATGTGGCTCCCCGCTGCGTTCAGATGTTTGCCAGGTGGGCCAGTCGCCATCCTTCATGACCACCCTCCTCACCCTGCCCCACACCCCACACCTGTGTCTGACCGTACTCTCCAGCCAGGCCAGCTGTGAGCAGACACTAATGCAGTGGCTCTCAAATCCTGACTGAAGCTAGTCTTTTCCTAGCTCACAGAAGCAGATGAGTCAGTAGATCTAGGTCTCAGTTTTAGGTTATTGCACATGGCTTGGTCTTAAGTCTTAAGTTTTTGTTACCACCAGCCTGTTTGCCAGCCCCTTAGGATACAAAACAACCAAGCTGCATGTGAGAACTTAAGAAAGAACTGGAAAAAGTTAGTCACCCTTAGCTTGGTACTATGGTTTTATGGATGTATTTGATCATGGGTTTTTTTTTCTTTTTCTTTTTTTGAGACGACATTTCATTATTAGTTCAAGCTGGTCTTGAATTTGTAGCAATCCTCCTGCCTCAGCCTCCTGAGTGCTAGGATGTCAGGTATGTACCATCATACCCAGCTTTGATTATGGTTTCAGATGCACAGAAGAGAATGTGCTAGTCAACTGTTCTTAGTCCACATAATGCAGTTAAATGTCTTTACAGTATTGTACTGAGGGCACTTCAGCTTTTAGGGACTCTTGATCTTTTTTTTTTTCAGTGTTGGAAATTGAACCCAGGACTTCAGGCATGCTAGACCAGTGCTCCACATCCCCATTCTGAGTGCTCCCTTTTGAGAGCATCAGAGAACTCTGCATGAATGTAGAGGCAGGAGAATGGGGAGAGGACAGCTGGGTCCAAGGATGGCATTGGCAATCAAACATGGCAGCAGGTCAAGTGGGCTGGAGCACAGCTGGCTATGGGTGGGAGCCCCTTGCCTCTGTTACCCTGCAGGTGCAGGAACTGAAAGCCTTAGCAGCTGTCCCATCAGGGACAGCCACTGACAGTCAGCAGGCCAGCGGGACAAAACCAATCAAGCACAGTAGATAAATTAACCAGATGATACAGGTCAGGGCCTTGTCCCCAATACCCACACGGGGTGTGTCGTACTTCGGTAATGAGGAGACTGAGAGCCATGCTCTGAGCAAGGGGACCTCATGGGGCCTAGCCCAGGCTTGGCCATACCTGGCTGATGCTGTACACCGGGGACATGGAGGTGTCCAGCCCCAAGCCAGGGTGGCTCCAGGCAGCACTGAAGGTGGCATGCATCCTCAAGGAGAAGTGCAGGATCAGCTGCTGAGCCTGTGTGACCATGCTTACGTTCCAGGACACAAGAGCCCCTGTTTGCAGAAGCGAATCAGAGCTGGGCTACAGCAGGCTGGGAAGTCAGGGCTGGGTGGGAGTTTGCTTCATCACAGCAAGGCAAAGGTGAAGTGGGGGTTTGAGCCGAGGTCACATACTGGCTTACCTCTCTGGTGGGGGCATTCAACATGACTGCTGTTCTCAAAGTAGAACTGAGAAATACAGAAGAAGCAAGTGAACAGGATCCCAGCACCAGCTGTTCCCCGTGTGCCCCTCTTGCTCATGGTTGTACCTTGAAACAGAGCTGGGGATGCAAGTCTACCTTCTCCAAAGCATACCACTGTGAAGGAGAGGGCGGTCAGCCGGGGAGAAGGCCCCTGATTTCCACCTCGGTGGCGGGGGTAAGGGAGACTGTCCTTACTCCATCTGACTCTCGAACTGTGGCCAGCTCTGGAAGGGACATTTTTTGCGCCTCACGGTGTCCTCTTGCAGGTAGGCTGCCTGGGGTGGGGGTAAGGGGACAGCAGAGTGGGTAAGGAGAGTCAGGGAAGGACATTTCCTGCAGCACTCAGACCTAAAGCTCATTCTGGCTCATGCTTTACCTTGACTCAGACTGTCTGCACTGGAAGGGCACGGAAGAGGGAAGCAAGATGGGATTTGGGGAAGGGCGGGGAGGACCTCCAGGGTGAGGAGAGAATGCTAATTGAGCGGCCAAGTCTTCTCCCTGGAGAGAGCTCTCGGCAAGAAGGAGACCATGAAGTTCGCAGTCCTCAGTTTAGCCTTCCCTGGCCTCCACTTCCAGCCATGCTCAAGTGCCGAAGGCCTGTGCTGCGCCCCCACTGGACTGCCCAAGTGCTGGCTCCTGTGCACTCTGCCAGTTGCTTGGGGCACCAGATCTCTTCTGGATCCTCTCCTTGGCCCCCTGCCGTTTCTAACTGGGTCAAAGCAGTCTCTCTGCTGGATGCCTCAGAGGGCAGATGAGGAGGACTGAAATAGAGGGTGGAGGGCCCAGGACTCTCAGATCAGGTGGAACATGCAGTGAGGCATCTGTCCCATCAGTGTCTGTGCCAGGCCTTGTGCAGGGAGACCTGGGGCTGAATGCAGCTGAGACCAGAATCTCACTAAGCAGGTCCTGTGTGCCACAGGACCCTTCCGCCTCTAGGCATGTGTGGCCACAGCCAGCTGACACCGGGCTTTCTAAGCATCTCTGTGACAGCACTTTTTTCTTTTTGTACCTGGGGTTGAACCCAGGGCTTTTGCACTGAGTTGTTTGTTTGTTTGTTTGTTTTCTCAAGACAGGCTCTCACTATGTAGTTCATAGCCTTGAACTCACCTTCTAGTCCAAATTGGCCTTGAACTCATAGTGATCCTCCTTCCTCAGCCTCCCAGAGTGCTATTACAAGTGTAATAGCCACCACACCTGGCCAGTCTTTTTTTGTTTGTTTGTTTCTATTTTATGGTGCTGGGGTCAAAGCTAGATGTGCTCTATCACTGAGCTCCACCTCCTCTCTTTAAAACCTGACTTGGCCAGGAATG
>PVJX010001700.1:20690-57278 GCA_004027295.1 Dolichotis patagonum
GATCCCTGATACAAAAAAAAAAAGAAATATGCTCAAAAAAAAAAAAAAAAAAAAGGAAAGAAAGAAATATGCTCGACCGAGGACCCAGGGATAACTACACACCCTCCTCCACTCACCTCGATGCACAGACAGGGCAGAAGGAATTCGTAAGGCAGGTCTTCGGTGTGCCCGCCAGCCACGGTTTTCTGTTGGTGAAGCAACAGAAGGAGAGAAGACATGTGAGACCGAGTAGGAGGACACTGGGACCTTGGCCTGCGCGCTCTTTTTTCCTTACATCTCTCCTTTTTTCTATTCTCTGAGGAGCAGAACGAAGTGTGGGAGAGGCAGGGTACCAACATGCATCTGCGTGCTTTGTTCTGTTCTCAGGGGACCTGCCTTGGGTGAGCTGAAAACTGACCCACCCCAGGGGCCTCTCCTTGCTCGTTGCTCATTGTCCCTCTGGGCTACTGCCCTCCCCGCTCCTTCCTCTCCTCTCAAACAACAGGACCCTTTTCTCCCATCTGGGGCGCAGAAGCCCTCACAGCAGACGCCTCTTCTGGAAGAAGTCCTAACAGTTCCTCTCCCTCGTGGGTACCCCACGTGCCTCAGGAGTGTGAGCTGGCTCTTCACAGGAGTGACACTCCCTACCTGGGCATCAAAGGGACTGCTCAGCTCTTCGCACTCAAGTGCCCACTGATGACAAAGACGCACACTGACCACTGGGCCTGGAGGAACGGTCACCCGAATAGCCCGGGCCTCAGGCAGCAGCTCAAAGGTGAACTCAGGCCCTATGGAGGTTGTGGCACTGGCCTCAGTACATGTAGCACTGCTCAGCTGAAACCACTTCCTGTCACATTCCGTGCCTACCTCCATGCCTCTGGGAGCCCACTGCCCTTGGATCTGAAGGTTGGGTCCTTCTGTAGCGTAGCCCCTTGTGGGGGAGGTATGGAGAGGTCATGGAAGTCAGATGGCTCTTCTCAGACCAAACATGGCTACCTAGCATCTTCCTCTGTAAGCAGAGAGCAAGACTGGTTTTAGGCCAGGATCCAGGAATCTAACTTCTGTTTCTACCTCCAGAACCTGAGGAACCACAGACAAGGTGTTCAACCTCTTTTGGCCTCTGTTTCCTTTACTGTGTAATCTCCACATGGCAACCTCCTTGTGCGTCCAGGGAACAAAATGAGAGGCTGGAAAGAAGAAGACTAAGAGATACAGGGTAGGGCTGGAACAGGCAGGGAGAGTACCTGAGGAGAGGCTGGCATCCTGGGTCCCTGGCAGAACTTGAACTTGTAAGACTGTCCAGATCTGTGTACCAGGAGGTGGAACCAGCCCCACTGAAGGCCTGCATAGGGAGGAACACTTAGCATTCTGCCCCTCACAGCCCCTCCATTGCCTGGGATGTAGCCTAATGTCTGATAGAAAGTCATTTGATTTTGTTTTATTGAGACAAAATTTCACTGTGAAATTCAGGCTAGCCTTGAACTCCATGCAGCCCATGCTGGCCTTAAGCAATCATCCTGCTCAGCTTCCTGAGTGCCAGGATTACAGGTGTGTGCCACCACACCAATCTAGAAAGTCATTTTAAATGAAAGACAGTATGATGTCAAGCAAACTGAGTCCTAAAAATTATGATGCAATAAAAAAGTAATATCTTAAACAGAGAAAAAGCTATATGTATTTATGTGTACAGGGTATTCATTATTTCTAACAAGTGAAAATTTAGAAACTACTAATTCTGATTTTGTTTTGTTTTGGTACCAGGAACCAAACTCACAACCTCATACTTGCCAGGCAGGGACTAAATCCCCAGCCTGAAGCTACTAATTCTTAAGCAGTATGTGGACATTTAGTATGGCAGGGAGGGCAATGAAAATAAAACTTGAATAAGAAAAAAAGTATCCAAAAAAGAAAAAAAATCCTACTTTTCAAATAGAATAAAAATAAGTTCATAAAGACTAAAATATTTAAGAATTTGTACCATTGAAAAGATGAACACTGTCACAGAGCCATGCGGTTGTGCCCATGTCAGTCTCAGTGTGCTCTAAATGAGGATGCACTAAGTCCTTGTTGAGGTTGACAATAGGACACATATCTGTGCTAGGTCAAGGCCCACTTGTCTCAGCCAGATGGCTCCTCAAATAGCCCCTGATCCACACCTCCACTGAGAATGGCCCAAGGCCTGTGTTTCATATCGGAAGGACCTGACAGCAGACATAGTCACAAACAGCAGGGCCAGGGCCAGGGCCAGGGCCAGGGCCAGGCTGAGCTGTGATGCTTTGTGGAGACAAGGAGGACCAGCTGGGTGTCGCAAGGACTATGGGCACAACTTACTGCATTAGATGGAAAGAAAATAAGACAAGAGTCTAAAGAGGGCTCTGCTACCTCAGGCCAATTGAATTTGAGGTTGAGCTCTGACCCATCCTGGAGCTAGGACTTTGGACGAATTATGGACCATCTCTGTCAGGTTCTTCACTCGCAAAGTAGGGCTGTGGTAAGGGTGATGTAAGATAATGTGCCTGGAAATGCCTGGTAAGGTCCAGTTTTACCAGTAGAATGTAAAATAGGAAGAATTACCGTTGTATTTGGGGCCAGTGAAAGGAAGGAACAAACTAATGTACAGAGTGCCTGGAGATTTGCCTACATCCCTCAGTAAATCCTCCCCACAGGTCAGAAGCAACACTGGCTTCAAGGTACAATCAGTTCTCCACTCCTCAGAAGCTGAGGGTTGGGTGGAAAAATATATTCTCTCAGGCTGCTCATGGAGTCTGGGGCAGAGCTTCTGTGCAAATCCAGGCTTGTTCTGTACTTTTTCCATTGACACTGTGTTACTTCCCACCTTGGGAACCGAAAGTTACAAAGGAGAGCTCACTGGGGAACAAGAAGGAACAAGGCATGAGGGGAGAGAGGGCCAGGAAGTGAGACTCACCAGTGAACCTCTCCTCCTGAAGGCAAGGGGTCCGGGAGGGAAAAGAGAAGATAGCTATTATTAGAGAGGACTCCTGTTTGCTTCAGAGCATCCAATCCCAGGCCCAAGGGCTGGGGATTTAGCTCAGTGGCTTAAGCGCCTGCTTGGCAAGCCACCAAGCACAAGGTTGTGAGTTCAATCCCCAGTACCAAAAAAAAAAAAAAAAAAAAAAAAACAATCCCAGGCCCAAGCTAACAGCCATGTGCTTTTGCCCTTTTCTCCCAGTTCCACGCTGCTCAGGCCCTCAGCACACCACAGTCCCAGTGATCTATGCGAGACTCTGCAGAGGACACACTGAGGCTGCCCCAGAGCACAGGAAAGGGCAGGCAAGGGAGCAGGAGGCTTTGGGCCTGTGCCAGGCAGGCATCTCTTCCAGCAGTGGCACCTTACCATGTGAGAGGCCAGTAGACAGCGGGTTATCCTATGGGGCAGGTAGCCACAGCCAGTATCAGCAGAGGTAGAAAGGCCAGTGGGCAGCAGGAGAATAGCCAGGAGCAAGGCTGCCAGACAGGGGCTCCCCATGGGCTTCTGTGGGATCAGAGCACCCAGAGCATGGCTTTGTGGCCTCAAGGTGGGCAACAGGCCTTGCTGTGCAGCTACTGGGGGTACAGTGCCAGCAGAAACCCTGGCTTTATCCCGCCCCAGCCCCGCCCTACCCCAAAGCTCCTCCTCAGCCCTAACCAGCAGGCCTGGCCACATTCCTTCTCCAAGCAGAGGAACTAAGGAACAGAGGGCCAGTGACAGATGGACAGATGGACCTTGCTCCCTAGAAAACCCTACTGCTCCCACCTGAAAGATGCAGGTTTCTTGGTGTGGCAGAAAAATAACAGGAAAGGGGCTGGCACCTGTTTAGGGGTGGTGCGCCCATTTCTTAACCAAACGCCCTGCAGATCTGACCTGCCCATTAACATCCTCTTAAACTTGAATCTCCCCTAAAGACACTGCTTCATTCCCTCACTTAAAGAGGTCACAGAGCTGCTAAGCACTGTGCTACATGGTGTGCTGGGCTGATTGATACACCATTTAATGCTGTGCACAAAGGGAAATGCACCACAAGGTGCACAGAAACCTCTCATGACCCTGTAAGTACCCTCGCTCCCCACCTGGCTGATTTCAGGACTGTAATCCAGTTTTCTCTCCGTACATAGCGGCCCAATCCAGCTCTTTTGGGTTGCATGCCAAAGGGGTTTGTAGCTTCAAGGACCCACTGCTCAGACAGCAAGGTCAGGAAGCCTGAGCTCATAGCGGAGCCCTGAAGCGGAGGGAGTGGGCCCCATGCACTGACCTGGTTTCCTATGGTTTCCGGTGCAGCAGAAGGCTGCCACAGCTCCAGCCTGTGCGGTGAATCTCCCCACCATCCCCACAGCTTCCTCCCCCCAGGGAGTACTTGAGCAGTTTCAGCCCTCACCTTACTAACACCCACAGTGGAAGGAAAGATAGGGCATCCCCACTAGGCCCAGGAATCTCGACTCTTACTGCTCCTCTACGACTCAGTCCTGCTCAGCCTTCAGTAGCCTGACCACAGCCTGCTTTTGGCAACTTCCATTCCTAAGTCCTCAGGTCCGTTCTGTGAAAGCCCCATCCTACCATTATCCTAAAAACGCCCTGCAGCTTGTGAGTTCATTAAAAGATACTCTTTCCTCTTTCCTTTTCTCTAATGCTTGGGAATCGTGACACACACTCTGTAGATTAAATGAATAAATGTAGATTATGACACATTTTATCTAGTTTGTTCCTTTCACATTTTTCAGAGCGCTTTCATGTTAGATCTTAATAACCACCCTATGAGACAGACGAGAGTCACTGTTTTCATTTCATAAAGACAAAAGCAAGGAAGCAGAAGGGAAAGTGATTTGTTCAAGGTCAAAGTCTGTAGCTCCAGGAGCTCCACTTCTGTGGGGCCCTCGCAACCCAATGCTCTGTCACCCTGTGGTCATCCTTCCTAGGGCTTTGTCCCTCTGTTAGCTGTGGAGCCCATCTCTGCAAACAAGCCAGTGAGAACCAGAGGAAGAGGTGATCCGCCCATACTAACAGTGCCCCACAGCCTCCCTAACAGAGTGGTTTCCATCTAGCAACACAAATGTGTTTTCTTTCCTTTTTTTTTTTTTTAGAGACAGAATTTTGCTGTGTTGCCCCAAGCTGGCCTTCAACTCATTCTGCAGCCCAGATTGGTATCAAACTCAAGATCCTCTTGCTCAGCATTCAGCGCTGGTACTGCAGGTGTGTACTACTATGCCGGCAATAATGAGCTTTCTCTCTTTCCTTTTTTTGGTGGGGGGGTAGTGGGACTTGAACTCAGGACCTCATGTTTGCCAGCAGGTGCTATTATATCCCCTGCTCCTAATAAGAAGTCTGATGCTGGAGTATGCAGCCAGAAACTTGGCTCCGTTCTAGAACACATGCCTTTCCCTGCATCCTCTCATCTACCTTGAGACAGGGTTTCCCTAAACTGTCCAGGTTAGGCTCAAATTTGCAGCCTCCCTGCCTCAGCTTTCCAGAATGCAGGTAGTATGGGTGTGTACCACCACACTTGGCTTTTTTTTCCCCCTCAATACTGGGGACCAAACCCAGGGCCCTCACAACAAACTACACCTAGCCCTTTCTGTAGAAATTATTTTTTCAGGGCCAGGGATTTAGCTCAGCAGCACAAGTGCTTGCCTGGCCAGTGCACAGTCATAAATTCAATCCCTGGAGGAGAGTGAGAGAGTGAGAGCGAGAGCGAGAGCGAGAGACAAAGAAGGTATTTTTAAAAAAAATTTTTGTTTTTGGACTGGGGATCGAACTCATGAACTTGCACTTACTAGGCAAGTGCTTAAACCACTGAGCTACATCTCCAGCATGGAAAAATTATTTTTTGAAATAGGATTTTTGAGGAAGGAAGCTGGAATAGTGGTACATGGCTATAATCCCAGCACTCAGGAAGCACAGGCAGGAGGATCACGAGTAGTTCGAGGCCAGGCTGAGCTACATAGCTATCGAGACCTTGTCTCAAACAAACAAATAAACAAATAAAAACAAAGGACCTTGCTGAATTGATAAATTTCTTAGGGTAAGCTCAATTTTGTAATTTTCCTAGTTTAGCCTTCCACCTGTCAAAATACTGGGCTAATTGCTCCAACTCTGGTTATTTTTTTCCCCAAACTCATTTTATTTCAAGGATTGACTCTGGTTATTGCATGAGAAGCAAAAAAAGAAAAAAAGAGAGATAAAAGGAAAAGGAAAAACAGGAAAGAAGGAAATGAGAGGGAAGAGGAAAGGGAGGAGAGAGGGTATGGGAGGGAAGATAGAAAGGAAAGGAACACATAGAAAAGAGAAAAAATGAACAAAGAAGCCAGGTGTGTGGTGCACACCTATAATCCCACCATGTAAGGGAGGCTGAGGCAGGAGAATCACAAATTCCAGCCCAATTTGGGCAATTTAGGGTCTGAGTGAGACCCTGTCTCAAAGTAAGGGCAGGAAAAAGAGCTCAGTGAGGCTTTAGATTCAGTCTCCAGTACCAGATTCACAGAAGTCTGCATTTTATTGTTTTTCTGGTTTATTTATTTAATGTGGAGGCTACTTCAAAAAGGATTGAAAGTAAAAGGCATGGCAGTGAATTCTAGCCAGGCACCCTGGGGAAGAGGACGGGGTGAGATCAGTAGTTGCTAAAGTCCTTCCACCAGGCTCTGGGTCATGGACTTTGCCCATTTTATCACATTTTATGAGCACTACAACCCTTAAGGTCAGTCTTATGGCCCAACCTTACAGACTGGGAAACCCTCAGAAAGATCAGATGACACACACAGCTGAGAAATGGAAAGCCGAATGATACAACCAAGGTGTTTCCTTGTTTGTTTCGTTTCCTATCAGCACTGCTTGGGGAGATCAACCGGAAATCAGAGGATTTTTGGATGCTATGGTCCAGAGAAGGTACTAGATGCAGGTGTGTGAAATAATGGGCAAGATGAATATGAAGGGAAAGAAATCAAATGGCTGGAAGGAAGGAAGGAAAATGGTTTTATGATGGTAAGTGACAGAGGGGCTTGTTTAGCACACCTTGACAGGGAGGACCCAGAATTCAGGAGTGAAGACACCAGGGCTGTGGCTAGGGGCCCATTCTGAATGAGCTGACCGAGACATCCTGCTTTCATGAATGAAGTGAGGGACCACGCCAGGAGCTCGGGGTCTGGGCAGGCCCCGTGTGCCCCGCCAGGCAGTCTTCCTGTCGTAGCCCTACATGTGCATGGGCACTGGGTAGACCACGGAGCAGTGGCTCCAGTACCTTCCTGTAATGGTCAATTCCTATGGCCAGTTAGGGCAGCTGTGTCCACTGTCAGGCATACCAATTAGGGCAAGGTGAACCAAGCCTGACCAAGTGTCTCCCCCACCCCCCGCTCTTCTTTCTTTGTCCAGCAAAGATCAACCTCCAGAATTCTGAGGAAAGGAATTATTCTTAAAACAGAGGCAGGGACTCCTAGTGGAGAGGGAAAACCAACACTGCTTATCAAAACAACAACAACAAAACATGGCATTTTGATATTAAGCCTCAATTACACACTGAACAGTTCATACCCATTATTTATTTAAGCCTCACAGCAACCCTGGGAGGCAGCTGTGTGTCAGATGAGGTGTCTCACTCAAGGCAAAAGGTAGTAGTAATATGTCTGGCCAGAATGCCAAACTCCTCAGATTCCTGTCGGAAACTGCATTTGGTTCCCTAGAGCACAGTGCCTTCCCATGGACGGGTCCTGCAAACCCAGGGAAGAGCCTTACTTTCGTATTGCCAGTGTTCCACAGTTCACAGAGCACTTTCACAGTCCTTCCCTTACTACATCTTCAAAGTAATCCATGAAATGGCCTTGGTCTCAGTCTGTGGTTAACAGGTACTTTGGCACTTGACCCAACTTCTAATCCAAACAGTTTTCTTTTCACCAAAACAAGACCTGAAAGGGGGGACCTTGTTTGGTTTTGAGAACATAACTAAGAGATAGGAAAAATTGTAGGAAAAGACTAGAAAAACAGAATCCCAACAACCCCACAAGCAAAAAACTAACATAAGCAAAAAAAACTTTCTGGCATCATTGATAGTAATTTTCATAATGAGTCTTGAAAGTACAAGACTTGGGCTGGGGATTTAGCTCAGTGGCTTAAGCACCTGCCTGGCAAGTGCAAGGTTGTGAGTTTGATTCCTGGTACCAAAAAAAAAAAAAAAAAGTACAAGACTGTATACAAATGGGCATGGTGGCACATGCCTGTCATCCCAGCTATTTGGGAGCTGAGGCAAAAGGATCCCACATTCATGGCTAGCCTTCTCAAAACTTAAAAAATAAAAGAGTTAAATGCAGATGTTTTGTGCTCAGGGTGACTGATTTGGGGATGGCAATATATAGTGTATATATCATAGTCCCGATTGTTACGTTCTGAATTTTTCTTCTCTTTGAAATGAAATGGATTTGGAAAAAATTTAAAAATAAAAGGTTGGGGATTGCTGAAGGCCAGCTTGGTGTGGTAGAGCAGGCAATAATAGTAATAAATTGGCACAAAAATAAATTGAGAATCTGTCCTAGGCCTACATGACTTATGGCAAGACCCTAGCTAGCTTAAGGACAGATTAATCTTTAAGCCAATGGCCAGAGCTGCGACTCCAGTGTGAAGTTCAGGTCCCTCAAAGTAAGATAACATGGAAGCTGAGGACTGGACTTGTGCAAATTCCATATAGCTCAGTAGTCACAGTTAGCAGACAATCAGGTTGCTGGTTAACCCTGATCTGTTTCTGTGTATTTTTCTAGAAATGCACTGTTGCTCAGTCCTCAATCCTTGGCCTCATCATCAGTTCACATCCTGCAGCCCACCAACACTGCCCCCTGAAGCTGTGCACCTAATAAAGACCAAGGACACTTGTGTCTCATGGTCCTAGCCCATCACAGGCTTTGACCATCCTGGTGCCCCTCATAACTAAAATACATGTTTTGTCTGTGTTTTATTCTGTTGTCATACCTCTGAGCAGATTGGTGGTCCTAGGCCAGGGCCTCAATAGGGCATGTAACTCAGCTCTCCCTGGGTTCAATACTCAGCACCAAAAAAAGTACGGAACATAGCATTCATGAGAAATTTTTAACCTCTCCTCCCATACTATAACCCATAGGTACCCTACCTGCAAACTTTTTTAAAATTATTTTTTGGTACCAGGGATTGAACTCACAACCTCACGCTTGCCACTGAGCTTATGGCACTGAGCTAAATTCCCACCCCCACCCCCTTTCTGAGACAGGGTCTATGTAATTTAGGCTGGCCTTGAACAATATGTAGCCCAGGCTGGTCTCCAACTCACAATGATCCTCCTGCTTCAGCCTTCTGAGTGTTGGGATTGTAGGAATGCACCACTACACCTGGCAGCATTTTCTTATAAATAGTAAATATTTACATTCCAATTCTTTGAAAATTAGCAATCCGTGCTGGCACACATGGTAACTCTACTACCCATATATTTCCATCTGCTTCTCCCCATTCTCCAAATTGTACCCATTTTAGTTTAGTCTGTCCTCTGTGAAATACCTTGGTTTTGGTCTACATAGTAGTAGTTACTACATTCAATAAATCTAGTAGAGTGCACACACTGAGGCAGGAGGATTCCTACAAGTTCAAGACCAGTCTAGGCTACAGTGAGTTGAAGGCCAGTCTGAACTACAAAGCAAGCGTCTATCTAAAAAGTCAAAAACAAAACAAAATCCTTTTGGATTCTATTATGGTTCTAGACACATATATGATAAACATGAATATCCAACTAAAACATTCCATAACCCAAGCTAGCTAAATGAGAATGGACCATTTTAAAGTAGAGAAATTAAATGTCTATACTGTGGTAGCTGCTGCCAATTAGCTACAGGCTAGCAATTATGACATAGGTTCCCTATGTCAAGTCCACTTGTCAGAGTCACTACCAGGTTTCTCAGGGAGCTTCTACTCATCTCTAGCCTAAAATCACTTAAGTAATCCCTCAGTCACTAGAGCAACACCTTTTCATGCTCTATTAATCCCAAACACAAGGCACAGGGTGGACAGGGTAGTTTTCAATTTATTTATTTAGATTGTTTTTAATTAAAATGCTTTGCAATAGAAAGCACATCCTGCAAGGAGAGCCTTTCCCAGGTGTTTCTCATCCCATGACCTGCAAACAGAAGTACAATTTGTAGTCCTGGTGGCTAAGGGGCGATGAAGTGGGGCGAAGGACCAACAGCAGGCAAAGGTGAGGACCATACTTAAGGAAAAATTCTGAAGGGCTTCAACTTCACCTAGCTGAAGTCTGTTTCACAGACTTCAATTAGATCCAGCCCATCTGGAATACATTTAATTTTGCCACTTCAATAGACGACAACAGAACTTACATGGCAGCTGCTCAAACACAAGATTTTAAGAGTCCGTCTACCCCCGTCTCTCTGCTCCCTGGAGGCCCAGGCTTCACCTCTTAGAGTAGTTCATTTGTGTTTCTTCTCCTGTGTGCTGGTGAACCAAGAGTCTAGCAGTTTCTTGCTGTAGTACAACTGCCAGGCATGCACTTGGACTGCCAGTACCAACACCAGGTACATGACAGAGACAGCAGAGAAACCAAAGAGGAAGCGGTAGGCCTTGCCATGGCGGTAGAGTTGCTGTGCAGCAGGGAACATCTCCATGCTGCCATAAATAAGAGGAGCGATGGAAAAAAGCCCCATGCTGATCATGGAGAGCACCAAGTAGCTAATGTTGTTGCGGGGGAAGGAGAGAAGGCCCAAGAGAGATGGCACAATGCTCAGCAGATATGGGTACTCCCACTGGTAAGGCATGGCCACCTGATCATGTGACAAGAGCCTCAGGTGTCCCACGATCATCTTGGCAACCAGCAGCAGCCATATGACCAGATGCACGTAGATCAACTTCTTGATTTCATACTTGAGGGTCACACTGTGGGTCAGAGCAGAGGAAGAAGCACCTTTCATTGAAATTTTTCTGAACACCAACTATATGCCATGTAACTGTACTTGACACAGGGATACAAACATGAACGATACAGTGTCTGACAGAGGGTGAGCCTGAGAAGATAAAAACAATCGAAAATTAAGTGAAAAAAAGCTTTCCAAGATATATTGGATCAAAGGAGGGAGAGATCAATTCTTACATGGACAGAATGTCAGAAAAGCCCAAACAGATATGTAAGCAAGGTTTTTTTCCTGAGGGACAGCTGGAGGTGTGCATTCTCTGCAGAGGTAACAGCACATAGGAACAAACCACAAACATCTGTATCTAGAAAATTAAGTGGCTGAGAAAGACACAGGTGTGGTGGTGGTGGCTAAGTGGGCCATACAGTAACAAAGACTAGGAAACAATTGGTGTAACAGCAGACTTCTTAGCCGTGTTTAGAAAGGTGTCTTTGCATCACAGGAGTACAGCCCAAAGACTAAGAAGGTATTTGGCAACCATGAAAACAGCTCTGGCCACCCATACTTCTTCAGCTACAGATTTTCCTTTAAAGGAGGTACGCAGGTTTTTTATTCTTCTGATTCTCTTAAGGTCTTAAATGTACTCTTAGGTCCTTTTTCAACTCCAGAGGGCAAGGTTTCTGCTCTGTGTAGGAACTAAAGCACTTGCTAGGGTTGTGAGACTCCCTCAGGAAGGACTTCAGGTTGAGAATGAAGTGAGGGTCCACAGAGCTTGCCACTGTATAAATCTCTCGCGTGAGAGATGTGAACATTCTCAGAGAATTCAAACGTGTTTAAAGACAATAAAAATTGTTTTAATTTTTTTTTATTTCAAAATAGTCATAAAAGATGTGGAAAATAGAAAAAACCAGCCACCCCCCCACCCCCAAATTTAGGTTCCATGAAGCCAGGGACCAGTTTTGTCTTTTGGTTGTGGTGGTGTTTTTATTGTATAACGTTCAAGTAAAGATCAGGTTGCTTCTCCTCAGTTTTGTATCCCCAGTGCCTAACACGACACAGAACGGCTCAGTAAGAATCTATCAGTAGAAACACCCCTGTGGGAGTGTTAATAAAATTCATTTTAGTCAGGGACACTTTTACTGCCCATATCTCCCTAAACAGCCCAAATTTAACAGCTACCCGTGTAGCCTAAGCCTAGTGCTACCCTGTTTTCCTGAATTATTCACCAAAGTTTCTCTTCTGCAGTTGAGGAGATGGAGGTTCGACTAAACATGAGGTTTCCAATGTCACACTGCTGTGACTCCGGAGACCACGCGGAGCACACACAGGGTGGGTCGGGGTGGGGCTGTCGGGGCTACCGGACCTCCGGAACCTCCGAGGGACGGAGACAGGACCCAGAGGCGGCCTCGCGTGGTCTCCCGTGCCCTGCAGGCTCCGGCCAGGAGGGCCTCCATGCTTCTAGCCTCGCTTCATACCTCATCTGGTAGTGCTTGGCGACACGTTCCCGGTGCTGAAAGTCGCTGCCGTCCGTGCCGGCCGCTCGCGGGCCTGCCCGAGACGCCATCGGGCCTGACCAGAACCCTGGAGCCCCTCACTCCCACAGGGTGCCGCAAAACAACCAGGCCCCCAACCGAAACGGCTCGAGCTGTCTTAGCTCAGTGACTGCATCGCCCGTGAGAGGCACTTCCGGCCGCTCTATCCCGCGAGGGCGGGCACCGACGCTGTGGTTACTCCCCTGCGCATGCGTCTCCGCCCTTTCGGCCCCTCTTCCGGCCCTCCGCCGTGGGGCACGCCGGAAGTTAATCTCTAAACCCTCGAGCTTCTTGCTTCGTTTTTTTGACCTCCAGTATGGGTTAAAGACGCGGCGGTCTTCGCGTCACAGCCTGAGAAACGTGCCTGTAAGCGTTTTGCGCTTCTGCCCCAGCACACAGTCATGCAGGAGGCAGTGGAGGATCATTTCCCAGTTCACAGCGAGGAAGCTTGGCGGTCCGTGCCTTTCTGGCTGCCAGTGGAAGGCGGCTTCACCCCGGACAAGCTTCGTTCGCTGGCGCCCCGCGCCGCTTCCATGAGACTGCTGTCGAAGACGCTCAACCCGAACCTACTTATGGAGAAACCGCAGGAGCACCCAACCGAAAGGACACTGACAGATAGCTGGACTGCGCTTTTCAAAAATGTCTAGCCCATAGAAGACAAAAGAGATTTCCCAGTACAAAGTTACATTATCCGTGTAGACAAAATGTAGAACAGTGGTTACCTACTCTAGCAGGCTTTGGGCCATAGAGGGAACTTAGGTAAAACTCCTAACAAAACAAGCCCAGGTGGACGTTCAGTGGAGGATAGAGCTGCAGGAGACCTCGGCTGAGGAACATTCCCAGCGATGGCGCGCCCCGCAGTCCCCAGCGGGCAGCCCTGGCCGCGCATCTGGGAAAGGCTCACCTGACCTGGCACAGATAACTTCCGCTGGGAGCTTTTCCTTAGCTCACTGGCATTTGAAAGCACGCAAAAAAGGCTGGATGGGCCCCAAAAGGCAGAATAACCTATCAAAAATTATGTAGTTTAAACTTGTATTCGTTGCAACTGCTACTCATTCCTTTAGGGGCGTACTTTTCGCCTTGCGCGGTTTCATTTTGCAATAAATGCTTCCTTTGCTTTCGCAACAGTTTACATCAAGAACACAGGGACCGGGTGGGAATGAAGTAGATAGCTTGCCTAGCATGCAGGAGGCAGGAGGAAAAACAATAACAACAAAACCGACAAGGACTGAGGATTTTTTCACTGTGGCTGGAACATACGATGGCTGCCATAAAAAGTCAAGACTATCTCAGGGATGTTGGGGAACCACGAAGGCTTTAACCGAAAGAAAGACTGGCACAGCTTGGGAATTTTATTTTATTTATTTTTTTCAGACAGGGTTTCACCATGTAGTTTAGGCTGGCCTCTAACTCACTATGTAGCTCAGGCTGGGGTCGAACTCGCAGTAATCCTGCTGCAGCTTCTCACGTGCTGGGGTTACAAGCCTCGGCCACCACACCAGGCTTTAGTTACACTGTGTGTGTGTGTTTTGAAGGTGCCAGGTTTTTGTGCGTGTGAGGCAAAAACTACCACTGAGCCACATGCTCAGCTTGGCTTTGGAATTTTAAAAGGCAGGTCTAAGACCAGGTGCAGAGGCAAGGGCTGGTATGAAGTAAGATTAACAAATACAATGAGTGTTTAAATAAAAGTTTAGTCATTCATATCCCTGAAGATTAACCTCTTACGCACTTTTAGCTGATTTAGCCCACCACTCTTACTTTTTTTTTTTTTACTATTTTTATTTTAAAGGATAAAAATGGTACAAAATTTCAAAACAAGATTGTAGGAGAGTAACAATGGTTAGTACATTGTGTATTGTTATCTTCAAAGTAGTTCCTCAGATTACAAAATGTAGGCATGAAAATTGATCAAACAATGTAGACACAAATCTTTAGTTATATGGACTAATAGTAGTTAATAATATAACTTAACAATTTGTGTGTGTGTGTGTATATATATATCCTTTTTCTTCTCTCCCCCATCCCAGTTTCTCCTTTTAAACACTTTCTTCCCATTTCACAATATCTGTTATACATTATTTTTAAAAATATGGAACACTTCATGCATTTGCATGTCATCCTTGTACAGGGGCCATGCTAATCTTCTCTGTACCATTCCAATTCTAGTATCTGCACTGCTGAAGCAAGCACTCTTGCTAACTTCTGACACAATTCTGGAAGTCCTCTTTTGTTTCTTTTTGTGCCTACTTTAATGTCCTGAATAGATTCAAAATGTGTACATCAATTTCTGTCAAACATTGTGGCATGTCCTCATCAGAGCTGGCTCTGTGCAACTTAAAGTTCTTCCTTACAATCGAAAATGAAAGGTACACTATTTAAATTGAAGGACATGGGCTGGGGATTTAGCTCAGCAGCATAAGCGCCTGCCTTGCAAGTGCATGGTCGTGAGTTCAATCCCTGGTACCGACAAAAAAATAAAAATAAAAAATAAATAAATTGAAGGACATGAAGATCACTACAAAAACACAACTACAGGGCTGGGGATTTAGCTCAGCGGCATAAGTGCCTGCCTGGCAAGCATGAGGTCGTGAGTTCAATCCCTGGTACCACAAAAAAAAAAAAAAAAAGAATTTCCAGAACTGCTTCAGAAAGTGGCAAGTGTGGTGGGATGACTGTGTTTGAAGTGAGGAGTACTTTTTCTTTTATTTTTTATTAGTATATGATTGCGGTACATAATGTTTCCATTCATCTCAGAAAGTAGGTCCATGTACATAATATATCTTTTTTTTTCTGGTACTGGGTATTGCACTCATGAGCTCCCACTTGCCAGTATAAGCAGGCCAAACATATTTTAATTCTTTTTTTTAACCTTTCCTTCTTCTTCCTCTGTAGGTTCTCTTCCCATTTGGAAGGGTCCATCTCCCTGTTTTGTATTGTCTATCTTTTGCTTTTTAAAAATTATATTTTGGGTTTCTCATATAAGGATAAGAATAAGCAGGGTATAGTGGTGCACCCCTGTAATCCTACCATTTGGAGGTCTGAGGCAGGAAGAGGATCACCATGAGTTTGAGGCCACCCTTGGCTGCATAGTGAGTTCAAGGCCAGTCTGGACTACATAGGGAGACCACAAGATGGACACTGTATGTTGTGGACACACCATTTATTAGAGAGACTATATTTCCTCCAAAGTATGTTTCTGGGACTTAATATGCCTACAGTTGATTCTTCTTCTATTCTGTTCCATTGATTCACATGCTTATTTTTGTGCCAGTGTCCTACTGATTTTACCACTGTAGCTTTGTAATACAACTTGCAATCTGGAACTGTGATACCTCCTTTGTTTTTGTTGTCCAAAATTGCTTTTGCTATTATGGATGTCTTCTAGTTCTATATAAATCTTAGGGACTGGGGATATAGCTCAGCAGCACAGCGCCTGCCTGGCAAGCTGAGGTCCTGAGTTCAACTCCTATACCAAAAATAAATAAATAAAAATAAAGAAATCTTAAGATCTTTTTTAGTTCTGTAAAAAATGCTGTTGGTGTTTTTATTGGAAGTACATTAACTCTATATATGAGTTTTGCTAATATGGCCATTTTGAGAATACTGGCTATCCCTATTCAGGAAAGGGATATTTTACCATTTTCTGGTGTCCTCTTTGAACATTCCTATTGTTTTTGTTTTGAGTTTTGCAGTGCTGGGGATTAAACTCAGGGCCTCAGAGCATATGTTAGGCAAGTGTTCTACACTAAACCACATCTCTAGGCTCAGAACAGTATTTTGAGGGTAATTAATAACAGTGTGTCTTTTACTCTAATAAGTTTTGTAAGAATATAGACATTCACTGTATTTTTTTCCCATAATGTTTGTGCTTGTTTTGTTGTGTTTTAAGAAAGAAGGTCTTGGGCTGGGGTTTTAGCTCAGTGGCTTAAGCCCCTGCCTGACAAGCGTGAGGTTGTGAGTTCAATCCCCGGTTCCAAAAAAAAAAAAAGAAAGAAAGAAAGAAAGAAGGTCTTGGGCTGGTGATTTAACTCAGCAGCATAAGTGCCTGCCTGGCAAGTGTAAGGTCATGAGTTCGATCCCCAGTATGGAAAAAGAAAAGAAAAGAGAGTCTTTCTACATTATCCCATTTGGCCCTGAACTTGTGGATTTAAGGAATCCTTCTGAACTGCTGGGACTACAATGCATGTACCATGGGTCTTTTACTTTACTCTATACATTGTTTGACTTCAGTCATGGTGTTACCAGCCTAAAACATAGGATACATCTTAGTTACTTTTCTCTGGTTGTTGAGACAAAATACCTGACATCCGAAATTAAGGAAAGAAAGGTTTATTTAGCTCACAATTTGTGGAGGTTTCAGTTTGTAATTGGTTGGGTCCAAGGCGGGGTGGCACATGGCAGAGAAGCAGCCATTCATGGTGGCTGAAAACAGCACAAGCAATAAGAGCAAAAAGGAAGGAGCACAAAGAAGACTCTTTCTGACCATTATATTGTATGTAGGCTACACCCACCCACGCCTAAGGTGGATGTAGCACTCACACCCATAATCCCAGCATTGGACCATGAATTAATCACAAACTCTAGAAGCCTGCCTCCATGACTGCGTGAGGCTCTGTGGGGACATTCAGGTACAAACTATATATTTTGTAAGGTATTTGTTATGATATTTTGTAAGGTAGTTGTTATGGTTGATACATTGTGTCGATTTTAGAAGTTTAGAAGTTCAACTAAGAGACTCAGCAGGGAGCCAGGGCTCTTGCTTTGCAAACATACCCATCCTGTGCAAAAGGAGGGCAATTTTGTGAGTGCTACACTGACCCTGCAGCAGGGCGGTGACTTGTGTACACTATAAAAGGGGAAAGAAACTTGCTCTTTCCCACTTTTGCTCTGGCTGCTTTTGCTGGCTGCTGCCTTCAAGTGTTGTGCTGTGCCAGGCTACCCTGCCTTGGAGCCAGCTGATTATGGACTGAAACCTCCACAAACAGTGAGCTAAACTCCTTCCTTCATTTTGGGTGTCAGATATTTTGTCTCAGCAATAAAAAGAAAAGTAACCAACACAGTAGTTGAATGCATCAATCTTTTATCTTATGAATTTTCAGTTTTTCTTTGTTTTGAGACAGGGTCTTGCTATTTTTCCCAGGCTGGTCATGAGTTCCTAAGCTCAAGTTTATGATTTGCATGCACTTCAGAACTTGAGAACCATGATCAGACATCATCTCCCTCTCTAGAAGGTGAATTCTTCGAAGGCAGGGACAAAAACAGATTTGTCTGTGTCTGCAGCATCTCAATGCCCCACATAGTGCAAAAGGTCAAGTAATGTTTGTGAGGAGTCTCAGGATCATCCCCTGCCTCCAGGCAGATCTCTGGGTTTTGCTGGTGTTATCACTGTTGTTTCTCTGTTCCCTTTCTATGTTGCATTTTGAGTTTGTAGGACCAGGCTGCTTCTGAGTCATCCACTAGCCTGTCAATCAAGACAAACCAAATATGCAGGGAATGGTAGGAAACTGTTTCAGGCATGAATGTCAAGGGAGGAGACAGTCCTTTCCCCTAAATGTTCTTCAGGTGTTTTGCTTGTTTTCCCCCTGGTTCTTGGTCTGTCTTGAGGTATAAGCTATTTCTGCCCCTGTTCCCTCAACCAGCTCCTTTCCCTCTCAAATCCTCCCCATGGTGTTTTGTTGCCTTGATTTTGCTCCCAGACTTCAAAAGATTTTCTTTTCCCCAGCTGGAATTTAGCTGGAAGCACTCACCTCCTTGAAGGCATTCTATGAGGCCATCCCCAAGATGGCTCCCTAGCCATGTGCTATTACACCACCCTGTCCTGTCTTCTTTCCAGAATGTCACGATTTGAAATTATTTTGTTCAAATGCATATTTATTCCTGCTCTGAGTTTCCCCCTCCCCCAGGACTGTGGGGGACACAGCTGTCTTGTGTCCTGCTGCCTTCTCTGTCCTTAGGAGGGGAGCTAGCCCCTTCGGGGAAAGACTTAGATGTAAAGAGCGATAACAACTGCTCCTTATGGTGACCTGAGGGTGAATATGCTCCGAAACCAGCACATTTCGCTACTAATTTACTTAATCTCCATGAAAACCTGAGGAGCAGGAGCTTAACCTCCATTAGTCAGGCTTAATTGAAGCTTAGATAAATTAGAGCACGGAACTGGTGCGAGACCAGTGAGTCTCAAAGTGGGAACTTCAGCTTCAGCTTCACCTGGCAGCCAGTTAGAAGGCACCACTGGGGGATGGGGCTGGGGAATTAGCTCAGTGGCTTAAGTGCCTGCCTGGTAAGCGCAAGGTCGTGAGTTCGATCCTCAGTACAAAAAAAAAAAAAACCACCAAAAGCAAAACTAGGAGGCACCACTGGGGCTGAGAGTGGGCTCAGTGGTGAGCGGAGGCGGGAGGTCCTGTGTCGGGTCCCCGGCATGGCCACCACCCTCACCACCATCCCAGCAAAGGCGCAGATATTTTTAAGCCCTGTTCCAGACATCCTGAGTCAGGAACTCAGAGGAAAGGCCCCACAGCCTGAATTCAACAAGCGCTCAGGGATTCTGATGAACTGTAGTCCAAAAGCCCATGTTAAAAGAAAGGCACATTTAACTCTTTTTTTTTTTTTTTTAACCAGGGATTGAACTCACAACCTCATGCTTGCCAGACAGGCACTTTTGCCACTGAGCTAAATCCTCAGCCCAACATATTTAACTCTTAAAAACACCTACTAAGATATACTTTAATGCATAGGCCATGCAAACCATCCACCTACTAAAGTGTAAACTCAGTGATTTTAGTATATTTATATTTGTGCAACTGTCACCAAAATAGATTGTGATCGTAGAAATAGATTAGAACATTTTGTCTCCCCTAAAGGAAACCTGCATCAATTAGCAGTCCCTCCCACACTCTCCACCCACTTGCCATCCCCAGCCCTAAGCAACCCGCTAATCTATTTTCTGACTTTGTATTTGTCTGTTCTGCACATTTATATAAGTGGAATTATACAGTATGATGTGATACATTATGACTGGCTTTTTCCATTTTCCATAATGTTTTCAAGGTTCACATGGTAACATGTATCTTTTTTATTGACAAATAATACCCTATTTATGGCTATACTTTTGTGTGTGTGTGTGTGTGTGCGCGCGCGCGTGCGCGCGCCTAGGTCCGTGTGTCTATCTGATCAAGTCCAATGACATTCAATCACTGAGTTACATCCCTGGACCTTTTTCATCTATTTTGAAACAAGGTCTTTCTAAATTGCACAGGCAGGACTCAGACCTGCAATAATCCTGCCTCAACCTCCCAAACTGGGAATCCAGATACGCACTACTGTGCCCAGCTTCTTCCTTCTCCCCACCCTTCCTCCTCCTCCTCTTCCTCCTCGTCTTCTTCTTTGCTTTGTTTTGTTTTTTTGAAGCAGGATCTCGCTATGTAGCTCAGGCTGGTCTTGAACTCATTCTGTAGCTTAGGCTGGCTTCGAACTCAGATCCTCTGTCTCACTATACTTCATTTTTTGGTCTATTCACCAACTGATGAACACTGAGGTTTGTAATAATGTGTTTCTGGTTCCAGGGCAAAATACCTGACATACACAATTTAAAGTAGAAAGGTTAGCCAGGTGTGGTGGCGTACGCCAGTAATCCCAGCATTTAGGAGGCCCAGGCAGGAGGATTGCTGCAAATTCGAGACCAGCTTGGGCTACAAAGTGAGTTTAAGGCTAGTCTGAACTGCATAGTGAGACACTGTTTCCAAAAGACCAAAAAAGGGGTGGGGATTTAGCTCAGCCGCCTAAGTGCCTGTGGTGCAAGAGCACAGTCGTGAGTTCAATCCCCGGTACCCCCTCAAAAAAGACCAAAAATAAAATAAACTTAAATAAAAATAAATAAAGTATAAAGGTGTACTGGACTTAAGTTTCAGAGGGTTCAGTTTATAGTCTACTAATATCAAGGCAGAAACAACATGATGGAGGAAAGCTGCTTACCGCATAGCAGACAGGAAAAGAGCCAGAGAGGAAGAGGACAAGGAGCAGACACAGTCCCCAAGGTCACACCCCCACGACCACCCAGACACACCCAGCAGTGTGCTTTATAATATGGCCAAGGCACCTCAAGGGAAGCAAGTTGACATTCCAGGGTTTTGGGGAGCAGTCAAGCTGGAAGTTGACCTGGGTATGAACCAGATGTGACCCTACCACAAAACAAAGAGCACTAGGGTCAGCCAGGTGAAGAAGCCCAGCCCAGAAAAACACCAAGCCCCTAGACAATCCAAGCAATGGGTTGCTAGGCAGAGGGGCTGACACTGACATCACCCTTCCAGGTATGTAAACAAACATGCTGCATTGGTTGAGCAGTTCCTTTCCTCCCATCAGGAGAGTAAGGGCTCCACCTGACCCCGGCTTTGTCTCTTCTGTATTTTTCTCATCCTCTAGTGGTCCTTAACCCCAAGAACCTCAGGAGCTGCATGGGTCACAGCACAGGGTAACAGTCCCAGGTTACTCTTTGGGTCTGAACATTTGTGTACCAGTTTTAGTGCAGATCTGTGAACACATGTTTTCATTTCTCTGGGAAATGCGTGTGTGTAATGACTGGGTCATATGATTTTATACTGTTTTGAGCTGAGTGTGGTGGTAGGTGCCTGTAATTCCAGCACTTCATCAGAGGCTGAGGCTGAAGGATCACCACAAGTTTGAGGGCAGCCTGGGTGACATAGTGAGTTGGAGGTCAGCCTGAATACAGTGAGACCCTGTCTCAAAAAAAAAAAAAAAGGGCCGGGGATTTAGCTCGGTGGCGTAAGTGCCTGCTTGGCAAACGCAAGGTCGTGAGTTTGATCCTTGGCACCAAAAAAAAAAAAAAAAAAAACCCACAAACTTACACTCTTTTTGGGGAGGTACTGGGGGCTGAACCCAGCCAGGGGCTCTGTCCTGAGCTACATCCCCAGCCTTTTTTTCTTTTGAGTTTTTATTTTGAGGTTTCACTAAATTGCTCAGTTGCTCTGACTGGGCTCAAATTTGTAAACCTGCTACCTCAGCCTTCCAGAGTGCTTAGATTACAGGCATGCATCACCACACCTGGCTACGTCTTACACTCAAGCCTTACACATTTCAGCTGGTTTTAGTCTCCACTAAATGTGTTTATTCAATACATTATCAATAATACTAATAATCACTTCCATCTATTGTCTAAATTGCAAGGCCTTTACTGTGATAATCACAAATCCTCAACCCTATCAACAGGCACCCTTATCCTTAGAGAAAGACTGTAAACTGATTTGCCTAAACTCAAACAGCCAATCTGGGGAGGAGCTGGGACCACAACCCTCATCTGCCTGCCCTCTTGCCTGATATTCGTTTCCCTAAGCTTTCAAAACATGCCTTCTTCTCTCTTTTTGGGCCTTTTATGGAAGTCAGGCTGGCTCCGAATCCCCAGGTCCCTGTGCTCTTTTCCCCAGCTGGGGCTGAAGGCCAGAGGCGTGCCATCCGCAGGAGCTGAAAATAAAAGGAGGGAGGCCCAGGCTGTGCGTGCTGGAGGAGGCTGTGTGGGCGAGGTGAGGACTGAGCATTTTGCTTCTGAAGAGCAGACATGCTGGGCTTGGCCATGTCACTAAGTTAGGGAAAGAGGACCAGCACTTCGCAGGGAAGAGGGTTTTGGGTCTCTGTGGGGTGCTTGAAAGAGAGTATGATCTGCGCCCTTGTTCTATGGCCAGCTCTCCCTCTGTAGGGAGCGAGACCAGGGAAGCCTGGGCCAGGTACCCAGGGGCAGAGGGCTGGAGTAGGAACAGGCACAGAGGCACACTTGGTGAGGAAGGGCAGGATGAAGAGGCACTCTTTGAGTCTTGCTTTCAAGGGGTAGAAAGCAGTGAAAAAGTTGTGCTCTGGGTCTGAGAAAGGACTTGCGTGTGGAAGGAGCTGGGCTTGAAGGAGCTGCTGCACAGAGATGCAGGAGGCCCAGTGGCAGAAGATGAGCCCGGAGCTACCTGCCTAGATCTGTGCAGTCCGATATGGGGTACAGGAGCCGCCAGGCACAGTGGCTATTTAAAGTTAAAAAAATTTTAAATGGAGCTCCTTAGTCATATTAGGCCCGTTTCCAGTGCTCAGGAGCACTGTGGCTAGGAGATGTGGTGTACGGCAGCGTGAACCCAGCCTCTCTGTCAGCCCGGGAAGTCTTCTGGGCCAGAGAAGGCTCACGGCCTGGGGCTGCGGGTGACTGCTCAGTGCTCAAGGTCCTGTGGGAGTGAGCAGCTCAGACTGGCCGGCTGCCTGTGAAGTTTCTGGACTCTAGGTGACCTTCAGGTCTCCAGAGGTGTGAGGCAGTAAGACTCACCTCCTGGCCAGCATAGAGTGGACCCTGACCCCAGGGACAGCAGCAAACCAGGCAGGGCCTCTTTATCCCGACTCAAGATCTCTGCTCACTGTGACCAGAACCAGGGGTAGAGAAAGCATGGAGTGAGTGGGGCTGCGGGCAGCTGCTGAGGGGGGCCGTGCTGCCATGGGGTGGGATGGGAGACTCCGGCTTGGCCGTGTTGAGTGAGGCTGGACCAAAGGACTGGGGAGGAGTGTGTGTGTGTGTGTGTGTGTGTGTGAGACAGAAGACCAGGACAGGGCTCCTAGTGCCAAAGGAAAGATGAGAACGCTTCCTCCTCACCCTAACCAGACCCTTCCTCCACAGCCTCAGGTTCCACGCAGTCCAGCTGATGAGGATGGATTATGCCATGAAGTCCCTCAACCTTCTCTGCCCCAGGTCCCTGGCCAGGTGAGGACAGCCCGGCGCAGAAGACAGGGGAGTTCCCTGTGAGCTTGGGGTTGTGAGTCCTATGGGGATCCTATTAGAGCTCGACTTCTGACTCGGAGGGCTCAAGCGGGAGCTGAGACTTAGCCACCGAAGGGATGTTACCAGTGCCATTACCACCACCACCACCACGCTCCAGGCAGAAAAGGGAGGGTTCCGTGCTTGGCACTTCCATTCCTGATCTCATGTAAGCCTCATGACAACCTTGGGAAGTGGGGCTGTTAAACCAAAATAATGGGTGAGGACACCGAAGTGGAGGGGGTGCTCTCAGTTACCTGGCAAACCTGTACGAGCAGCAAGATTGGAACGTGGGCCTGCCTGCGCGCAAGCGCTAGGTTCAAGAGCCGGACATTGACAGGCCTTGGGCAAGTGTTAGGCACCTGGACCCTCAGCCCACCCAGACCTGCTAAACGCTCATCTGCATTGGTGCCAGGTGCCCAGGTGACCTGTGTGCCTGTCAGAGTTGGATGCCCTGTGCTAGCAGGCTCTGAGTAAGGGGGTCTGGCTGGAGCTTCGTGGAAGAGGGAAGGCATGGGGGGGGGATCCAAGAGTGGGGAGGGAATCTGGGCCAGAGGGGCTGAGTGCTTACACTGTGGGGCAATGGTGTCTCCCTGATCGCCCCAGGCACGTGGCAGTGAGCACCTCGGTGGTGAGGACACAGCAGCTGGTGTCTGAGGCCAGTCCAGAGGCCCCCAGGGCTCGGCCCTGCCGAGTAAGCACCGCAGATAGGCGTGTGCGGAAGGGTGTCACTGCATACAGCCTTGAGGACCTCCTCCACAAGGTAGGGACCCTTTGCACTCCAGTCCCTGGGGCTACACTGGGGTTCAGCAGGCAGGGGTCAGGTCCTAGGTGGAGGAGGCTTTCCTTCCCCAGTGAGAGCCAGTGGGTTGGTCATGCCTACCTAGAGCTGGGTTAGTTCTGACGTCTATCTGGTGACAGGGAGGACAGTGTGTTGTGATCCTGTGCATTAACAGTAGGCTGGTTGGGCCGGGGATTTAGCTCAGTGGCTTAAGCGCCTGTCTGACAAGCGCGAGGTCATGAGTTCGATCCTCGGTACCAAAAAAAAAAAAAAAAAAAAAAAAAAAAACCAGTGGGCTGGTAATATTTTCAGGAAACAGTTCTTGCTGGAAAAGACACCTAGATTCCTTTGTGCAATAGTTTTTTGGTTTGTTTTTGATTTTGAGATAGGGTCTTACTATATAGTCTAGGCTGGCCTTGAACTCTCTGATCCTCCTGCCTCAGCCTCCTGAGTGCTGGGATTATAGGTGTGCACTATCACCCCAGATAGTAGTTCTTAAATTTGTAGAATTGCCCCAAAGTTGGGGAAATGAGCCAAATTTTAGAACCTTTCTCAGGGCAGGGTGGTAGCTTCATGACAGGTGTTGTCCTCACCACAGATTAGAGAAGCTGCTAGAGGAGAAAACTGAGAGAAAGCACACAGCTCTCATGGGTGGCGAGGCAGGCAAGAACACGCACCAGTTCTGTGCCACCTTTCCTCTCTCTCAGGGTTGCTTCTCCTTCCACCCCTGCTATGGCCCTCTAACCCTGTTCTGTGTTAATTATGAGGCCACATGCTTCTGGAGCCCAGCACTTGTGATACCTGGGGCCAGTGCTACCAGCCCAGGTGCCTGGCACAGGCCAGGCACTGGGTTAGGCTTCTGGTTACTGGAGTCTGTTTAGTGTACAGATATGGCTGTTGACTGAACCCTTCCTGGCCTCCTCCCCATTCCTGAGTTAGGTCTGTTTTTCTGAAAGCCAGTGTCCCCTGTTTTGGGAAGACTCTGGCTATGCAGGATTATGCACCTGGAATCAAAGGGACTCACTCACACTTTAATCTGGACTTGCTGTTGTTTTCTATCCTGGCTCTGGGAACCACCTCTGCATGACAATGTCCCTCGGTACAACTGGCTTCCCAGACTTCACCCAGAGGCCAATCAGAGCAAAGGGCTAGTAGAAGGTCCTCTTGTCCTTTCCTGCCACGGTTGTTGGATTGGCTATTTTTTTCTAGTAAATTATGCTTTATTTCAAAAGGTCAGTGGTATTCAGAAGTCAAGATCTGGGGACTCAGTTTGTTCATTGCTATTGGTATATTATTTGCTGTATACTCACCCCACTTTTTGAGACAGGGTCTTCTTATGTAGTTCAGGCAGGCCTTGAACTCATTATGTAGCCCAGACTCATCTTGAACTCACAGTGATCCTCCTGCTTCAGTCTCCTGAGTGCTGGGATTGCTGGTATGTGCCCTTTTTGAAGGATTTTATCCAGCAAAATATATTCCCTAGTGAATCCAAATGAGAAAAGAAAGTGAGAATTCTGTCACACCAAAATAATTAGTGATGTGTTTGTATGGTCATAATATATCTTATTTAAATGGGATTATGTACCATATAGCCTGACTTTACATTCTATGACATGTCATAGGTCTCTTTTCTTTTCTTTTCTTTGCTACTGAGGATTCACAATGAGCTGTATCCTCATTTCATTTCTTATTTATTTATTTATTTATTTATTTTTGAGGTGTGATACAGAGTCTCTCTATGGAGTTTAGGCTGGTCTCAAACTCACCATGATCTTCCTGGCCAGAAATTTAGCTCAGTGGCAAAAGCACCTGCCTGGCAAGCTCGAGGTCATGAGTTTGATACCCAGTATCAAAAAAAAAATTTTTTTTTAATTAAATTAAAAAATAAAGGTGAAACTAATTCATAGAAATGAGATAAGTTAAGATGAATCAAAGGTATAAATGAAAGGGGCTAAACAATATATGTATTTGAAAATAATACACTAATTCCCATAAATATCTATAATGATAGTGTATCAATTAAAAATGAAAACATTTTCAAAAGTAAGAAAACTGCAGAATGGGAAAAATATTTGCAAATCATGTATTTGATGAGGGTCAAGAATGTATAAAGAATTATTTAAGTGTCAAAAAATATGGAGATATATATATATATATATATATAATCTGACAACTCACCAGTAAAAAGATAAACCAACTAAACATAGGAAGAGGGTTACAAACGCCATCCCAAGATGGGCAATCTATCAACTTAGTGAGACCCTGTCTTAAAATACAAAAGTACTAGCTCAGTGCAAAGGCCTGTGTTCAGTCTCCAGTAACACAGACACACACACATGCACACACACACACACATGTGCACACACACATACACACATACATGGGGCAAAGACCAGGCAGGCACAATGATATCTGCCTGTAATCTCAGCTATGTGAAGCTGAGGCAGGAAGATGAAGATTGAAAGTTCAAGGTCAGGTCGGGCAGGGCTGGGGAGGTGGGGAGGGTGTGCAGCTCAGCAGTGTAAGTGCCTGCCTGGCAAGTGCAAGGTCGTGAGTACAATCCCCAGTACCAAAAAAAAAAAGGAAGTTTAAGGTCAGCTTGGGCAACCTGAGACCCTGACTTGAAGTAAAAGTTTGAAAAGCATTGGAACGTGGCTCCATGGTGGAGGGCTTACTCAGCATGCACAGGGCCCTGGCCACAGTGCCACCCGTGTAGCCTGGGCACAGAGGAGATGCGGCATGGTGCATCTTCCCCATACCAGTGCCGGGCCTCCATGGAATGGTGGAAGCATCACTAACCTTCCTCCCCAGGTCCAGGACATCTTGATGCTGAAAGACAAGCCCTTCTCGCTGGTGCTGGAAGAAGATGGCACAGCTGTAGAGACAGAGGGGTATTTCCAAGCCCTGGCAGGGAACACTGTGTTCATGGTCCTCCAGAAGGGGCAGAGATGGCAGCCTCCTTTAGAACAGGTGGGTGCCTGCTGTGAGGGAGAAATGGGGAGCTGGGGTGGAGTTCTGCAGGTCCCTACCACGGGTTTGTCTTGCTTCAGGGGACCCGGTACCAACTCTCCCTCTCTGACAAACACTCTAAGAAGATCGATGTGGCCCGTGTAACCTTTGACCTGTACAAACTGAGCCCCCAGGACTTCATTGGCTGTCTCAACGTGAAGGCGACCCTCTATGACACGTATTCCCTGTCCTATGACCTACACTGCTACAAGGCCAAGCGCATTGTAAAGTGAGTGACCTGGGACGAGCTGGGGACAGGGTGGGAACCAAGCAGTGGCAGAGCCCCTAGCCTGCCACAGGGTTCAGCCTTCTCAGGGCCAAGTTTGGAGCCTGTGCCGATGAAGCGTGACGGTTATCATTTGTGTACAACCTGTGACCCACCTGTGCGCTTTGGATTATCCCCCTGTATGCAGAAGGATATGTTCATCATTACCTTCTTTTTGTTTGTTTGGTTTTTTGAGACAGGATTTTGCTGTGTAGTTCAGGCTGCCCTTGAACTTGCAGCAATTCACCTGCCTCAGCTCCCAATTATAGTTTTTTGCCTAAAAAAGGAAATTTTCCAAAGTAGTCTTCTAATGTACTCCTTTTGGTTTTTTTTTTTTTTGGTTCTTGGGATCAGACCCAGGGCCTCACACACTAGGAATGTGCTTTACTACTGGGCCACCCTCCCCTGCCAGCTAATCTTTTACAACTTTTCTATAATGAACATGTGTCAAAGATTTTACTCAGTGCATTCATTCATGACAAGACTAGCAAGAGGTTACAATCAGTTCAATTCAAAATTTCACACATATACAGATCCATCAGTGATGATGAGTTAAAAGTATAGATTCTTACCAAGTTTCGTGGTGTACACTTGTAATCCCAGTATTCACGAGGCTGAGGCAGGAGGGTTACCACAAGTTCAAGGCCAGCCTGGGCTACATAATTCAAGGCCAACCTGAAATGCATAACAAAATGATATATATATTTTTTAAATTACAGATTTTTTTTTCCAGGGGGAAAGGGGAAACTGGGGATATACTGGGGGGTTGAACCCAGGGCCTTCACATTAAGCTACATTTCCATGCCCTTATTTTTTCTGAGACAGTCTTGCTAAGTTGCTCAGGCTGGACTGGAATTTGTGATGCTCCTTCATCAGCCTCCCAATGTGCTGGAGTGTGCCACCACTCTTGGCTTGGTTTTCTTAGTTTGCCCAGTCTCTGCAAGAGGACTGAGGCTGCATGGCTGTGTTTGCCAGAACCAGCAGTCAGTGGCAAGCTGGAACCCGTTCTGTGGCTTGACTCCATCTGCCTCCCCCAGGATCAGCCTATCCTGCCACCTCTGGATCTGGGATTGCTACCAGCATTTGACAGATTTTAAAATCTAGAGCAAGAGGGGGCCCAGGATATAGCTCAGCAGCACAACGCCTGTCTGGTCAGTGCAAGGTCATGAGTTCGATCTCTGGCACAAAAAAAAAAAAAATCTAGAGTAAGAAATTTCAGTCTTGAACTCAGTCCATTTAGAAGTGAAACTCGCAGAGCTAAACAGAATAGATATAATGCTATCAGAAACAACAGTGCAAAGTGAGTTCAAGGCCAGCCTGAACTGCATAGCGAGACCCCGTCTCAAGGAAAAAAAAAAAAGCAACAGCAGTGGTGGTATATGCCTATAATTCTAGCACTTGGAGCCTGAGACAGGAGGACTGCAATTTGAGCCTAGCCTGGGCAACTTAGTGACTTAGTGAGATCCTGCATCAAAATAAAAAATAAAAAGGGCTGGGGATGTAACTCAGTGTAAGGCTCCTAGATTCAATACCCAGTACCAAAAAAGGGGGAGGGGCAAGCTGGGACCACTTAGCAACAATGGTATCACTGTACTTTTAAAGGCATTGTGGAGAGCTGCCTGGCAAGCACCAGAGCCTGAGTTAGAGTCCAGGTTCAAAAATAAATAAATAAAGACATTGTGGAAGGCCTGGTATGGTAGATCTTGCCTGATATTCCAGTACTTGGGAGGCTGAAGCAGGATTGTTGGGAGTTCCCAGCTAGCCTGGGCTACAAAGTGAGTTAAGGGTCAGCCTGAACTGTACAGTGAGACCCTGTTTCAAAAAGACAAACAAACAAAAAAAGAAATCGTGGTAGAATATATATAGCATGACTTTATTTTCAATGCTGGGGTTATACTGAGGGCTTCATGTTTGCTAGGCAAGTTCTCCACCACTGAGCTACATCTTTAGTTCACCTTTTTAACCATTTTTTTAAATCGGTACTGGGGATTGAGCTCACGACAATGCACTTGCAAGGCAGGCGCTTATGCCGCTGAGTTAAATCCCCAGCCCCTTTTTAACCATTTTAAAGTGTGAAATTCAGTGGCATTAAGCACATTTATGGTACTGAGTAACAATCATAAATATCAATTTGCAGAACTTTTCATCATTCCTAACACAAACTGTAATCATTAAATAAGAACTCTGGCTGCTCTACCCTAGACCCCAGGAACCTGTATTCCACTTCCTGTCTCTTACTGGGCCTATTTTCATTACCTCACAGGAGGGGAAGAACCAGGTGCCATTCAACCATTTCTGACTGGCTCTCTTCACTTAGCATAATGTTTTCAAGGTTCATCTATGTTGTTGTATCATTCCTTTTTGAGGTTGGTCAACTAGGTTTAAAGCCTCAGTTTTTTTTGTTTTGTTGCTTTTGGTCTTTTTGAGACAGTGTTTTCCTATGCAGTTCAGCTAGCCTTAAACTCGTTTGATAGCCCAGGCTGGCCTCAAACTCACAGTGATCTTCCTCCCTCAGCCTCCTGAGTGCTAGGACTATAAGCATGTACCACCATACCTGCCTAAAGCCTCAGTTCTTTACTTTGAGAAAGGAATATACTTCTCAGGGATAGCCTTCAATATATATATCACATATATACAGTACAGTTTTGTTTTTTGTTTTTTTTTTTGCATTGCTGGGGATTGAAACCAGGGCCTTATACATGTTAAACAAGTCTTAGACTACCAACTTAGACTACTAACAGCCCTAAAATATCTTTATTTGCAAGTGTTCATAGTTCTTTTTTAGGTTTACTTTTTTTTTTTTAATTGGTACCAGGGATCGAACTCACGACCACATGCTTGCAAGGCAAGCGCTTATGCCGATGAGCTAAATCCCCAGCCCAAGTGTTCATAGTTCTGAGTGTCTTTCTGATCCCCCCAACTCCAACTGGACAATAAATTCACTTACTGATTAAACATTAATAGAAGCCTTAAATTCTGCAGGGCAGGGTGCTGCATGCTTTAATCCCAGAACTCTGGGTGGATTGCAAATTCGAGTCCAGTCTGGGAAATTTAGCAACTTGGTGAGACTCAGTCTCAAAATAAAAGAATAAAAGGACCAGAGACATAGCTGGAGGGGTAGCATCTGCTAGGCTCTGGGTTAAATCCCCAGTAAGTACTGCAAAAGAAAAAAGGAAGCCAGGAAGATTTCTTTTCCTATAGTATTTCCCTTCCCCACACTCTAGGCTGAGACACCTCCAGTGACCTGCCCCCATGGCTTTTTAACAGATCTGGCAGGAATTCAGGTAAAGGTGCCAAGCATTCCCCCAGATGCTCTTCACTACCATTGCCCCACTTTCTGTACCTCAGGCCGCAAGCTAAGTACCTTTTGCTATTTCAGTCTCATAACCCTTTTTACATGAGAGGAAGCTGATGCTCACAACTAGAGAAATTTAGATAAAAATAAAAGTAAAATAAATGTAGAATTTAAACAAGAACTTAAGCAGTTTGCTGAAGTTCACCTCCTGAATAAGATCTGATTTAGAAGCCAGGGCTGGTGATGTGGTGCTTACCTAGCATGTTCAAGGCCCTGGGTCCAGCAACACAGAGCCTGGATTCTTGCTCTGGCCTTTCGGTTCAGAGTGCTTGTTCTCAGTACATGTGCATAAGTGACTTGGAAAGACATGAGTCTGGAGCAGAATGTTATGAAGGATAGAATCATGTGACCTAGACCAACCTGGTTGGCCTAAAGGAATATTAAGAAAAACACAGGGCTGGGGATGTCAGTCAGTGATACAGTACCTGCCAAACTTGGGACGGGCAGGATGGCACACACCTATAATCTCTGTCCCCATACTCAGAGGATCACGTGTTCCAGGTCAGCCTGAGCTACATAGTAAATTCAGTGCTGACCTGACTTACACAGAAAGACCTTGCCTCAAAAAAACAAAACCAAAACCAGAAGAATGCTAACTTGATTGTTTTTTGTTGTTGTTTTGTTTATGTTTTATTTTTTGGTACTGGGAATCAAACTCACGACCTTGCTGACTTGAAACCAGTTCCTCCAGGCGGGGGTGGGGGACACCTGAGGAGGCAGGTATGGGGTGCTCTTCCCGGGGTTTACTGTGGTGCCTCCCAGGGAAGTGCTCCGCTGGGCCCTCTTCGGCATGCGGGCCACCGGCCACTTGCTGCTCGGCACCTCCTGCTATGTGGAACAGCTCCTGGACGTCGCCACCACTGAGGAGGTGCAGCCTGCCCAGGCCAGGGCCTCCTCTCTCCGTGCAGCCAGCCTGAAGCTTCTGTCCTGAGGACCAGGGGCTGAGCTGCACACGAGCTGGAGCTGGAGAGCTTCTCACCTTCCTGCACCTCACTCCTCACAGCACAGGAGCACACCAAGGGGGGAGGAGGACCCAGAGGCCACCAGGGGCCACTGCAGGATAGCCTCCTGCCCAGGCAGCTCAGCTCACCACTCTGGTCACTCAGGAGGTGGCTGCCACCCCCCCTCAGCCATCGGCTGTCACGCTCCATTCCTCCCTCGCTGTCGTCACCCACCCCAGGACACTGTAGCAGCATGAACCACCAAGCCCACTGAGGCTCCACATCCCAGTTCACAATACACCTTTTATTCAACATGTCTCTGTCTGTGTTCTTTGGGGAGGGGTGGGTTCTGCTGGAAGGTTGGAAGGGGCAAAAGAAGAGGAATGAGCTGTCCAGCAACCCTCCATGATGTGCTGATACAGGAGACAGGTCTTTGTTGACTTTAGAAGTCTACCGAATTTGTACCTTGAACAGGCCATGTAATCAACACAAGTGCCAGTTTCCAAATAAAATTTCCCGATCAGAATAGCTTCAGCACAGTGGTGGATTAAGTCACTCCATATTCCTCAGTGTCACATGTTATTAGACCCTCTCAGGGTTTAGGCCGGGGAGCTCTAGGGAAATATAAGGACACCACTTTCCACTAATGCCTGTTCTCACTTACCTTGCACATTCAAAACACCCACCCTGAGGCTTTCAACTCGAGCTGTGATCAGTGGTAGAGCATTTGCCAAGCATGGGGGAGGGCCTGAGTTCCATCAGCAAAAGCCCCAAAACAATGAACCGATTGGTAGCTCCAAAGAGGATCAGCATCTCATCAGTGTAAGCTGGCAGCATCCAGTTCAAGCAGTGACATCCAACAAGCATGAAAGTCTGTGATTCTCAAACCAGGCATCATAGGGCACACCTGCAATTCCAGCATTTGGAAGGCTGAGGCAAGAAGATCACTCTGAGTTTGAGGCCAGCCTACACTGCACAGCAAGACCCTGTCACAAAAAAAAAAAAAAAAAAGAAAATCTGTGATTCTCAAGATTCAAAAACTGTGTCACACCATAACCCTTGCTATAAAGCCTATTTGGATATAGCAAATACTAAGACAAAGGGTCAGGTTGCCCAAGCTCGCCTGGAAAGCTGTTGCTGGGAGATGCCCCATGCCCCACGCAGGAAGCACTTGAAACCTAGAAGAGCATGTTCTGCTGAGGCTGCTCGGCTCGGGGTTGGGCTTCTGGCAGGGAGTCTCACAGTCTCCACCGGAAGCCACTTCAGTGCCCCCCACTCCTCCTGTGGCACTGTGAACAGCAGGCACATGCTGGTGTCTGTCCTCAGCTGCACTCCTCATAAGACCAAGGATTTCACAAGTCTTGAGCAATTTGTTAGATGTTGTCTCTTGGACCTAGCCCGCTCAGGCGGCGGGGGTGGTGGTGGTGGTGGTGGTAATTATTTCTTCCTCTGTTTCCAGGAGCTTGGAGTCTGAGGAATTAACGCTGTGGGAAGTAAAGGTAAAAGTGTGGGTCTGAGGAAGCTGGGGCTCGGGATGGAGAGCCAAAGATAAGGGGTGCCTGAGGAGGGCCAGCCTGAGCTGCTGGGAGACGGCATCCCTGGGCCCAGTGCTGCCAGTGGAGGAGGTGGGCAGGAAAGCAGCTCCTTGGCCTCAAACTCTCCTTAGTTCTTGCTCTAACTGCTGCTTGAGTGCAGAGAATTTCAGAAGGCTTCTAAGTGCTGAGGGGCTGGGACAGTCATCCCTCCGATGGACCCCAAGAGGAAAAGCTGCAGGTAGTTTTGCCAGATTTCTTGCCAGTGCTTGTCTGTGACAGACAGGGTCTTGCTAATTCAGGCTGGCCTCAAACTTTCAGTGATGCTCTTGCCTCAGCCTCCCAAGTGCTGGCATTACAGGCATGTGCCACCAAACCCAGCCTGTACATATTTTTGTTTTATTTATTTACTTTTATTATTGAATTATTAATTTTAATTTTATGAGCTTTATTATATTAAATGATAAGCTCTTTTTTATTTTAAAGAGAATAAAACAAAACAGAACAGAACAAAGCAGAGCAGAGTAAAACAATGCAAATAATGAGGAAAAGACAGCAGAAAATCAACAGTGGCCGTCACAGTGTCTCTTGTTCTCGAAACAGTTGTCCATATAAATTCTTTTTAAATCCATTTTATTCCAACAAAAAAACTAAAACAAAATTTCAAAACATGTCGATCAGGGAAACAATGAGTTCTTAACAGGAAAAAAATCACAAAAATAAAATTCTGAATTTTTAGCATACTGAATATTTATAAAAAAGCATGAAAAATTTCAACACTGTTTTTTGCTGCTGCACATATTTGTAAAACATCTATTATTTAAATCTATGTGTGGTTTTTTTTTTTGAACTGGGAACTGAACCCAGGACCTTTGCACGTACCAGGCAGTTGCTTATGTCCCTGAGCTATATCCCTGACCCCGCAGCTCTGTCTTTGTTTTGTTGTGTAAATCTATGTCTTTATTGTTTGTGGTACTGAGGACTGAACCCAGGGCTATTGGCTGAGCTACCTTCCAGCTCTTTATTATTTTTTATTTTGAAATAGCATCTAAGTTGTTAAATTGCCCAGGCTTAAAAAAAAAAAAAATTAAAACTGCCCAGGTTAGACTTGAACTTGTGATCTCCCTGCTTCAGTTTCCCAGAGTTCTAGAATAAAGCATTTTAATTTTTATTTTTTAGAAGTGCTAGTGATTGACACCAAGGCCTTAAATATGCTAAGCACATACCACCTCCAGTCAAGTCTGTGATTTTTATTTATTTATTTTTATTATTTTATTTTAAAAGGGAGTAAAATTAAACACAACAAAACATAACAGAATGGGACATAAGAAAGCATAAATGTCAAAGCTAGACAACAAGAGATCTTCACTATCTGTCATTGTCTCTTGTTTTCTTCCAAATGGTTGTCCATATCTTTGCATATGGAGAGCTCATACTAAATAACATAGCCAATCTTTTCACAAGATGTGTAGTTCACTGCCTCCACTTGCTAGGCAGGGGGGAGGGGAGGACATGGGATGGGGAACAGGACGACATGAGATGTCTGATTCTCAGCCCACACGCCAGCAGGCTCACAGCCACCTCCCAGAGAGGGGAGGAGCTCCTTGTTCTCCTGGCATCCCGAGTCAACCCCGTTGTGCAGGTCCCGAGGCGCCAGGGGTCTCTCCCCTGCAGGCCCCCTAAAGTCCGCCATACTCACCTGCTATTTCTTTCTGATGAATTGACCATTCCATTTCCAAAGTTCTGAAATGGCCAACAGACCACAGAAAGAATTCTCTTTAGGCTCCTGTTTGAAACCAGCAGCTACAGCAATCTGCTGGCCTTGCTTCAGGGCCACAAATCTGTGATTTTTAAAAAACTGCTTAGTGTTGGGCTGGCTTGTAGCTTAGTGGTAGATTGCTTTCCTAGCATGCGTGAGGCCTGGGTGCCACCCTCAGCACTGAAAAAAAATTCATTATGGTTATAATTTACATACAACAAAACTTAACCATTTTGGATCCATGCTTAAGTTCACATCTCTGCTCTACTGTGGCTTCCAGGTGAGCTTCTATTTGTTCTTTATCATGCACCAGCATACTCATCCCCCCACCTCCTGGAAGCTTCTCCCCTGACCTCACCTTTGTTCCTCTGTGCCCTTTCACCACATGGGTTGTCACACGCTACTCTTGTAACTCCAAGAATTTCTCTCAGGTGGGGCCTGAGCCTTTCACAAGGGCCTGGCAGAGATAACATTTAACAAGTATTCAGTAAGTGATTTGCTCATGCCAGGAAAGGTGGTGCATCCTGTAATTCCAGCAATCTTGGAGGCTGAGCCAGGAGGGTTGTGAGTTTAAGTCCCTTGTTAATAAAGCCTAGTCTTAAAAAAAAAAAAAAAAAAAAAAAACCAGGTGCTGAGTTCAGTGCAAGACACTGGGTTCAACCCCAGGATCACCCAAAATATAAGTAAATAAAGATGTATTAATGTTCCCTTACAGAGTTCCCCATAAGCCAATTTATGTCCCTAGTTTTGAGATTTTTGTTTTTAAAGCAATGCCACAGCAAACGTCTTTCTGTTTCTGGTGTTTTTCTCTTTGGGGTTTATGCACCAGATTTTGCGTTTTTTGTTTTTTTGGTTATTTTGTACTGGGGACCAAACTTGCTAGGTAAGCGTTTATGCCGCTGACCTATATCCCCAGCTGCTGCTGCTGCTGCTTCTTTTCTTCTTCTTCTTCTTCTTCTCTTCTTCTTCTTCTTCTTCTTCTTCTTCTTCTTCTTCTTCTTCCTCTTCTTCTTCTTCTCTCCTCTTCTCTTCTCCCTTGTCTCTCTCTCTCTCTTTTTTTTTTTCCTGAGACGGGTTTTGGTATGCAGTCCAGGCTAGCCTTTAACTTGTGATCCTCTTTCTTCAGCCTTCCCAGATCTTCAGCTGGGATCACAGGCCTGAGCCACCACGCGGCACAGGCTGCGTTTTCCCAAATGGGTTTATTGAACCAAAGGATGTAGCAGTTTTTTCTTCTTTCCTATTTGCCTTCCAAGATGGTGCATACTGGTGGCTATAAATCAGCCGGCTCCTAGGAACTGGACTGGTAATCTGAAATGGTAATCTCGACCTGGATTTTTCCTGGTTTGGTCTTAAGACAAGTCGTCCAACCAGAGAAAATGGCTAAAGGCTCCGATGCTTCAATTTCCCCAAAACACAGGTGCGACCCTGCGCATTACCTTAGAAGCCACGGTAAGATCCCACATCCTCGGGGCTCTGAGCCGCCCTTGCTCCGCATTCCGATTGACAGTCATCTTGACCAATCAGCGTGGGGCAGGCGAGCGAGGAGGAGGGGCTAGACGCGCCAGTGCAGATCCGGCGCGCTCATGGCGTGGCGCAGGCCCGCGGGTGCCTGGCGTCTGTGCTTGGGAACCCGCGTGACGCTGGGGGACGCAGGATTCGCCACTGGGGCCAGGTGATTGCGCGCCCCACGTTTGCGAGGGAGGAAGCTGTGGGGGGCGGTCTGGTTCTAAGCCTGGCCCAGACACCCTCACGCTTGTCCCTCGGCTTCCAGGCTTCAGTCGTCGTT
>PVJX010001700.1:57378-151469 GCA_004027295.1 Dolichotis patagonum
GTGAACGGTTGCCGTGTGGCTTTGGGAAAATGAGCTTTGAGCTCAGTGTGCCTTTTTTTTTTTTTTTTTTTTTTTTTTGCGGTACCGGGGATCGAACTCACGACCTCGATCTTGCCAAGCAGGCGCTTAAAGTGTTGTTCTTTTTGAGACGCTGTCTTACTATGCAGTTCGGGGTGACCTTGAACTCACTTTGTAGCCCAGGCTGGTAGCCCAGGCTGGTCTCGAACTTGCAACGAACCTCCTACCTCGGCCTCCTGAGTGCTGGGGTTACAGGTGTGTCTTACCACGCCCGGCCTCAGTGTGCATGTAGTGACTTTCTCATTTTTCTGCACTATTTGTTGAGCGTATGTGTCGTTCCATTTTCTAGGCGGGCTGCACAGTGCTGGAAGGGGCGAATAGAGTTCCTGTCCCCAGGCCAACAGTCCAGTGAGATTAATGTTCTGATTGATGAGAAAATAAGTCACCAGTGATCATTAAGCTGATTAAGCTCAGACGGGCTGTTAAAATGACAAGGAGGCTAAGTGGGGTCAGATGTTACACTGGAGCCAGGATTGTGACAGGGACAGAGGAAAGAGCAAGTGCAAAGATCCGGAGGTGGTAGTGCGCTAGGCATAGCTAGGCATAGATGTGGGGTTCCAGTGAAGTCTGAGAGTCATTGTGGGTCCCATGTTAGGATGAGTGAGAAGGGCACCTTCCAGGTCCTGCATACAGGTTTGCCAGGGTTTTTGCTGATAGCCGTGCAATACTGTGTTTCAGGACCTCTGGTGACGCTGAACAAGCCACAGGGTCTGCCAGTGACAGGTACGGGCAGCAGCGAGGTGTCTGAGGCCTCAGAGGGAATGGTGAACACACCTGGGCCTGGCCATGGCCTTGTCCTCTGGAAGTGACAGCCCTTCCCCTCTCATTCTCCAGGAAAACCAGGAGAGCTGACTTTGCTCTCGGTGTTGCCAGAGCTGAGCCAGGCCCTGGGGCTCGGGCAGCAAGAGCTGCAGGTTGTCCGAGCGCCTGGGAAGTGAGTGCTGGGGAATTCCGCCTTTGACAGGTGATGGACTGTAGGCAGATGCTGCACAGCTGGCAGCATCATGAAGGCTTTTGGCTCTGAGCTTCCTGGGGCCAGGGCAAACGAGAAGCACCCTGAGCTATACAGTCTCTAGCAGGTTTGGGTTGTAGTCCGGGTGGTTCCGTTGGGCCACATGGAGGTCTGTGTGCCTTCCTAGGAACTCTGTGAGCCCGTGGGACTTGAGTGATTTGTCCCTTTCCAGAGAGACTTCTGGGCTTGTGCTCCTCTCCAGTTGTCCCCAGACAGCGAGTCACCTCCAGAAGTTCTTCATCCAATCGAGGAAGGCTCACAGACCCACGGCCACTTACTGGTGAGCGTGGCTGGGGGGACTCCTGGGACTCCTGGTTTCCAATACCACTCTGTGACTCTTCTGTCCTTTCCCAGGGCTGTCACCAATGGAATCCCTGCTGCTTCCGAGGGGCAGATCTGTGCAGCGCTGACACTGCAGCACACTGACGGTGTCAATGTCGTGAGTCGGGGTCAATGGGGAAGACATGGGGCCCTCCATGGGCACGTGAGCGACACTGCCTGCTGTGGCTGAGTCTGCAGGCAGAGGCAGAGCTGGGGTGCCTTGCTGTGTATATGAAGCATGCTCGTTTTTGGCTGGTTATAGGTGGTTCCAGTGAAGTCCCCATCCCGAAGAGACATCCTGGAGGGTGTCAAGAGGACCCTCAGCCACTTCCGTGTGATGGCCACAGGCTCTGGCTGTGCCCTGATCCAGCTGCAGCCCCTCACAGGTGGGTCTGGAGCCCCAGGCAGCCTTTAAAACAGCTCTTGGGTGAGGGGCAGAGAATGAAGGTGACTCAACAGCCTGGGGAGCATCTGAGGGACCCACAGGGATGTGGCCAGGAGGAGGCATGCACAGTCCATCACTGTGCAGGAAGTGTGGCTCCATCCTTGGCAGCCTCCACAGTGCAAGGATGTGGCTGCAGGCTAATGGCTGGCACCCCTGCTGATCCTGGCCTGTTCCCCACCCTTCCAGAGGCAGAGCTGCCTCACTACATCCCTGTGACCCTGGATAGGACTGGTGTTTCCCCCAGGGAGGAAAGGCGACACCATCTTCTGTCCTGTCTCTCCTGTCACCCAGCATTCCCTAGTCAGCTGCAGGTACACATGATGCTACAGCTCTGTCCCGTGCTTGGGGACCACACCTATTCTGCTCGTGTGGGCACTGTCCTGGGCCAGCGCTTTCTGTTGTCTGCGGAGAGCACCAAGCCTCAAAGACAGGTATCCAAGGTCGCCTGCCTGCCCCTCCTGGGGTGGGGCTGGGTGGGGTCTGGGGCCAGGGTGGCTGGCACCTGTGGACTGGCTGTGTAGCTGGGGACTGGGAGGTGGCCCTTTCCAGTCCAAGCTCTCTGGATCCCTGTCTTGCTGTGGCTTGGGCAGGTGACTGCTCTCAGGCCTCCTGCTGCCCATCAGCTCAGTCAGGGAGCTGAAGTCACTAGCTTTTCCCCTTTAAGCCTGCCGGGCTTTGGGTCTGTTTGGAACAAGGCACAGAAGAGGTGGTACTAGGGTATCCAGCGCCCTGTCTCAGCGTGGCAGTGATGCCCTCGTGTGAGGCCGGTGGGGGGTAGGTACAGGCTTGGCCCAGCCCTTCACACCAGATCTGGGGCTGGGGCTGTCCAGCCGAGTGGGGGCAGTGGCAGGCCTGTGCACCAGGGTTCCAGAAATTCCTTCTTCCACTCGCTTTCTGACAGGCACTCTGGCTGGGAGAAGGACTTGCAGGATAGGGTTGAGTTGTGTGCCCCAGAGATGACCTGACAGACCCCTTAACCATGCCCACCACAGTGAGGATGTACGTACACGCAGGCAGGCAGCGCTGCCCAGCCTCGGGGCAGGGAGGAGAGTGAGGGAGAGCAGGAAATGCGCAGCCACCTGGAGTTTGACATAGCTGTGTTTGTTCCATCCAGGCCCTGGACGACGCCCTGCTCAGACGCCTCCGCCTGACCCCTGCCCAGGCTGCACAGCTGCCCTTGCATCTGCACCTGTACCAGCTGTTCCTCCCTGGCAGCAGGCCTGCCGATGCGCCTATCGAGCTGCGGGCACCCCTGCCCCAGTATTTCTCCAGGACCCTGCAGTGGCTGGGGCTCTGCCAGCAACAGTCTCACTCTGCCGCTGCCCCTGGAAAGCAGCAGAGGCAGGCCTGACTGGACCCACAGGGATGAGGTCGCTGTCGGCTCCTCTGACAGCTGGGCTCTGTGTCTAGGCAAACCCAAGAGCAGATCTTGGGATGTCAGGCAGGTAACTGCTCTCTGGACTTGAAATAATAAAAGTTGTGACCTTGTAGGAATGAGGTCTGGTTGGCTGTGGTGTTTGAGACAGGCTCAGGCTGGTGGTCATGTCCTCTGCTTCCTATGGAGCTCCTCCTCCAGCTGGCCTCACTTTGGTGTCTGTGCCCTCCGCTTCCTACGGAGCTATATCCCAGCCCTTCTTCACCGTGTTTGAATGTGGGGCATTAACTTAAATCGTCATGTGCTTAATATAATATGTGACCATCACCTCTTCAGATCTCATTTTGTAAAACTTAACTGGCACGTCCCCCACGCCCAGCTCCAGTCGCCACCATTCTGCTTTACAGCTCTGTGAAATTGGCTACTACCTCATCTACACTGTTAGATCTTTTTTTAAAGAGTCTGGTGACACAGGCCTGTAACCTTAGCACTTGAGAGGCTGAGGCAGGAGGATCAATGTGAGTTGGAGGTGAGCCTGGACTACTTAGTGAGTTCAAGGCCAGACTGCAGTACAAAGTGAGACTTTTGTCTCAAAACACAAACAGATCACTTTGACCTTTGTGCCGTTTCTTAAAAGGCACATGAGAATCCCAAGACGAATGATGCTCTTCCTTAGAGGGCCGAAGGTGGGAAGGGAGAAGGGGATGTAAAGGAACTAAGGTGCTATGTACCTCTACCAGCTCCCCATGGTACAAGTGATTATGTATCACAAATGTACTAATATTTAAAGACCACAAGAAAAAAAGGGTGCTCCTTCTACACCAGCAAGGCATACCATCCTTATCCTCAAGGAGTTGAAGTCAAAACCCAGAGAACACTTCTTTTTCTTTTCTTCCTTCCTTCCTTCCTTGTTTTTGGAAGACAGGGTTTCACTATACAGTTCAGGCTTGCCCTGAACTTGCTTTGTAGCCCAAGCTGGACTCAAACTCACAGTGATCCTCCTGCCTCAGCCTCCCAAGTACTGGGATTACAGGCGTGTACCACCATGCCTGGCAACCCAGAGAATTCTTTATAGACCTTGTTAAAATAATTCCAGCGCTGGAGTGTAACTCAGCAGTGCAGCCATGTGTTTGGTTAGCATGTACAAGGCCCTGGATTCTATCCCTAGCACTGAAAAACAAAATTGTTTTTTGTGGGGTCTTTTTTGAGACAATCTGTGGTGATCTTCCTGCCTCAGCCACCATGCTCAGCTAAACTGATTTTTTAAAAATAAAAGCTGGACAAACCAGGTATGGTGGTGCATGCCTATAATCCTAGCACTTGAAAGTGCAAGGTTGTGAGTTCGATCCCTGCTACCAAAACAAAAACAAAAAAAAAAAAAAAAAAAAAAAAAACTGGGGATTTAGCTCAGTGGTGTGAGTGCCTGCCTGGCAAATCCTAGCACTTGGGAGGCTGAGGCAGGCAGATCACCACAAAGTTCAAGGCCAGCCTGTACACTAAGTGAGATCCTGTCTCAAAAAACTAAACACTGCCCTGCCCCTCAGAAATAACAGTTCACAACAGTGGTCCTTCTGTCCTACATGAGTGCTTATAATCTTACTGGTTGATTGTAATTTGACCCACATTGTACCTACCCACGACTTTGCTCTATAAAACTTCCTAGTTGGCAACCCACTTGGCAGTCCTGCCTCTCAGGAGCTAGTCCTACTCCCCAATACATGTCTCTACTCTTAAAAAAAAAAAAAAAAAAAAAGCTGGACATGGTGGCTCACACTGTAATTCTAGCACTCTGGGAGTCCAGCCTGGTCATCTGAGCACCGTAGAGGGACCCTGTGTTGAGGGGATGGAGGTGCAGCTGGGGGCAGAGGCCCTGGGTTAAATCCACAGCAACACAGACAGTAAAATGAAAATGATAAAATAAGTCCTACCTTTTAAGACTGCCCATGTAAGTTAGTTGCTTCACTACAATTATCCCCTGTCCAACCCAGCATTATAAGTGACTCTAATCCCTCCCTCTGTGGGTCTTCATTTATGAGGATTCCTTGCCACATGAGCTTATACTAAATAAATTTGTATCTTTTTCTATTAATATGTCTCACATAATTTTTTTTTTAACCAGGGAATTAAAACTCATGACCTTGTACTTGCCAAGCAGGCACTTATGCCACTGAGCTAAACCTCCAGCCCTGTCTCACATAATTTCAGACCCAGCCAGGACCATATGAGGATGGACATAGAATTTTTCCATCCCTGCACCATGTCTCATTTTGTCTGATTTTTTTTTTGGGGGGGGTTGGGGATACTGCTCTCTGAACCAGGCCTCATACTGAGCTACATCCCAGCCCCACCGCTTTGGAAACTTTCACTAAATCACCTAGGTGAGAGTCAAATTTGAAATCCTGCCTCAGCCTCCAGAATGCTGTAATTACAGGCATGTGCCATCACGTCCAGCTCCTTCTGACTCTAATAAGGACTCTTGTTGGGTTGGGCCCACCAGATAATCTCAGATGCTCTCATCTCATCCGTGTAGCTGTACCTGCACAACCCCCCCCCCACACACACTCAGACACACACACTCAGACACATCTTAGGGGGCACCACTCCACCCACTGCCACCAGGAGATACTGGATTTCACGGCAAGGGTGTGGCTTGGAGGTTTCAGTTTTAGAGGATTTGGACTCCTCCCAGAGAAAAGAAGGACCTGTGTCCTCAGGAGGAGCACTGGGTTTAGGCAAGGTGACCCCTGTGTTATGTTCCAGTGCCTGTCATCCTGCTGGTCTGGCTTGTCCTCTAGGACTCCTGGTGGCCAGCAGAAGGCCCCCACCTTCCACTCACTGTCACAGTCTTGAGCAAGCCAAGCTCTCCAAACTCCGTCTTCCAGACTTGCTTCTCATCTATGTAGTCCCTGCAGCATGGGCTGTGCCGAACCTCCCTGCTGGGGACTTGGGCCTCGAGGGAGAGGCATCCCTCTCATCCCTCCTCCACAGAGAGCCAACCCAGAATACTCCACTTGCTCCTTTTTATTTGGTACTGGGCCCAGGCCAGGTTGCGGGTCAGAGCCGGGGTTTTTCAAGCTCCACATCCCTAGGGGTCCCCTTGGGCCCTGGTGGGGGTTATGGGAGGCTTATCCTCTTTAGACCATGTGCTTCGGTCTTGGGCTTGTCGCAGGGTCTGGCCTTGAATTTGGCCTTGGCCTTGACTTTCCTAGGGGTGCTAGGAAGAGCTGCGGCATCAAAGAACACAGGGTACAAGGCACTTCCAGGACGGAACCCTCGAGGGCACTGGGGAGCAACAGCCTCGGTTTGAGAGGAGAGAAAAGGGGAGAGCATCAGGGGTCTGTCTGAAAGGCAGTCCTGGGGCTGCCCTCTCCCTGCGCTCTAGCCCGACCCCCGGTGCTCGATGCCTGTCAGGGTGAGTCGCAGCTCGAGGCCCACCTTTTTCAGCTTTGGGATGCCTGCTGCCATCTTGAGAGCAGGGTTGGGTGGGAGGCAAATAAAAAGCTTGGCTGTACGCAGAGTCATCAGGGCCTTGCCTGTGGACGACAGGGCCTTGGAGCCCACCAGCGGGCACAGCTGCTGTGTGAGGCCCCGCCCAAGGGGCTGCAGTGCAGGGGGAGGTGGCAGCCAGGCCCTGGGCTGGATGCTGGGGAAGGAGGGAGGGGCTGTGGAGCAAGGGATGTCGTGAGGGTGGCAGGGCCAGGTCATGCTGTCCCATGTCCTGAGTGGAGAGTGGATGGGAATAGGGCTCAGGGCCAACAGACCTGGCTCTGTGTCCTGGCTCTGCCCCTTCTGAGCTCTGCAGCCTCGGGCAGCTTCCTTACACTTCCTGCTACCTGGGCTGGAAAGTGGGGGACAGCACCCGCCTCACTAGGCTGCTGTGGGGACAGAGGAGCCAGGCCCAGTGCTGTAAGGGACTTTTCCTGTCACCCCAGACCACTCTGCCTCGAGGCAAAGGCAGAATACACCAGGCTCGGGACCATGGGTCTGGCTCGCTAGCAGCCCTGTGTGACACCTGGCAGTTTGCTGCTCCAAGCAGAGGATACTTGGGGTTGTGTATCTATCAAGAAAACCTGGTGAGCCACAGCTGTGACCTGCGTGGGGCTTGGAGAGCAGCAGGGTCACTGTGGGAACCTGGGCTGCACAGGGGTGAGGGTCTTCAGGTGCAAAGGCGGTTCGGTCTGCTTGGGGGTGGGGCAGCGCGGGGCTGTGGCTCCTTTTGCCTTGCCTTTCTTCCCTGTTCCGGGGACCGAGGTAGTGGCAGCGGGGGCCGGTTTTTCCATGTGTCCCTGGCTCTTGGCCCCAGTGACTTTCCTAGACGCTGACCTGTGGGCAGGGGTCCCCGGGTCCTTGCCTTCCCCAGAGCCCCGCTGGGTCAGCAACCGAGGAAGTGCAGGGCGGATCCCCGTCCGTCGGTGACTCGCGGCTGAGGGCCTCTTGATGGTGGAGCCCTCCACCAGGAGTCGGATGCCCACGTACTGCGGCACCTCCACTGCAGGCTGTTGGCCAGAAGGGGAGACAAGGCCACTGAGGTGGTGTCCAGGACCCTCAGCCCAGGGGTGCCAGGGCCGAGGTGGACGCAGCAGTTTCTGAGCCCCTGGTTGGAATTGGAAAGCCCACCTCTGTCTGCCAAGGGTCTCCCCAGGTGTCCCAAGGGTCACAGAGCCCTATGGTGCCCTCCGCCCCAGGAGATGTGTCTGTGCTCAGCCTCCAGAGCCACTGAGGGCCAGCTGCCTGAGCTCCCCAGGTGTCCCAAGGGTCACAGAGCCCTATGGTGCCCTCCGCCCCAGGAGATGTGTCTGTGCTCAGCCTCCAGAGCCACTGAGGGCCAGCTGCCTGAGCTGCACCACGGACCCCGCAGGGGGCACCCATGGTGACAACCACGCAGTGGGGTAGCCAGCGCTTGCTCAGAGAGCAGACACTCCCAGGTTCAAGGGCAGCAGAGGGGCAGGGCATGGGGCACAGGCTTGCAGCCCCGGCTACCCAAGAGGCTGAGGTGAGGGTGGCTGGGCAGCCACCTCCTGGAACCTGTCCAGACACCAGCGTCACTGGGCACAGTCACCAGAGCTGCTGGGCAGCCCAGTGGACAGAAATGGCACCCTTGCAGAGGCTCATTTAATGACCGTAAAATAGACAGCGGATTTATTTATTTATTTTTTGGTGGATTGCACCAATCCCTGTGGAGATTGAACCTGGGTCCTTGAAATGAGTTCGCCCTCTTTTCAGAATTTTGAGGCAGAGTCTCACTAAATCTCTAATTTGCTGGGCTCAAACTTTCAATTCTCCTATCTCAGCTTCCCAGAGTAGTGGGACTACAGGCATCCCATCACCATCTTCAGTTTTTTTTTCTTTCAGATGGGTTCATGCTAAATTGCTCAGGCTAGGTTCAAGTCCAGCTTGGACTGTATTGAAACCCTGTCTCAAAAAAACAATCAAACAAATTGCTCAGGCTGACCTTAAATTTGCTACCCTCCTGGGTTGAAGGGAAGGTAGGGAATTGAAAAAGAAAAGAAAAATAAAAAAAGATACAAGTTATAGTATGTACAGGTACAATGTCTCTTGAATGTGATTACTATGTGTATCTAAAATGTGCTGATAAAATATGATTTAAAAAAAACTGCCACCCTCTTGTCTCAGCCTCCTGAGTAGCTGGAAGCACTTTACCATTCTAATAAAACAAGAAAGAAGCTGGGTGTGGTGTTGCACACCTGTGATCCTTGCACTTATGAGGCTGAAACAGGAGGATCCTTGGGAGTTTAAGGCCAACCTGACTTACACATTCAGTTCAAGGCCAATCCAAACTACATGGTGAAACCCTTTCTCAAAAAAAAAAGTTAAGAATAATAACTAGATATTAAAACAATTATGTGTGAAGCATGACAAGAAAATGTGTAATATGAACGTAGCCAAGCCATCACCTCATAGAGTACATGGGCTTAGCATCTCCCAAAGCCTCCTGTGTGTGGTTGTGGTTTCTCCTCACGTATAGGAAGGTGGAGACCCAGACCCATAGGGTGCTAGGAACTGGCTTGGGAGGGGCCCCAAGTAGCTGGGTGGCTTTGTGAGAAGATACCAGGCAAACACAGGCCTGGGCTCCCCCCTTTCTGTGCTGCTGCTGCTGCTGCTGCTGCTATGGATCCATGACAGAGCCGCACCCTCATGCACCTCAAGACATGCCCAGCAAGAAGGCCAGCGCAGACAAGTCTTGGTCTTGTACCTCCAGAGCTGTGAGCCAGGATGAAGCTCCTATAACCTACCCCGCCTGCGGTGTTGTGTTACAGCAACAGGGAAGGGACAACAGTCCTTAACTTAACAGAGCTTAACTGCAAAGAGATCTAGCGGCCACTTCTGAGACAGCTCTCACTCTGTAGTTCGGGCTGGCCTTGAACTCACAGTGATTCTTCCTGCCTCAGCCTCCTGAGTGCCGGGATGACACAATGGGTACCACTACGCCCAGTGGACAGCCACCCTCCCAGCCTACCAATTTGGTACCACTGGTTCTGACACACTGATAGTTATGTGCCTGGGCACGGGTGTCACCAGAGCCTCCTCTCATCGCTTCTAGCGTCTTCACTGAAAGTGTTTAACCTGAACTTCATCGAGCAGCCTGAGCTAACTGCTTGTTTATGGGGCATTCTGGTAACAGGAGATCAGAGGGCAAGTTACACAGCGCCACAAGGAGTGATCTGATAAATCCGGAATGTGGGACAGTTCTACAGAACAAAAAGTCCCTTCCAAGATCCAGACGATGGGAAAAGCAGTGGAGCCGCTCTAGATTAAAAGATTAAAGGGACAAAACGCCAACTCAGGGTGTGAATCCTGACCACCCTGGCCTCAAATCTCAGCAGCAAAAGACATTTGGACATTGGGAAAATGTGCAATGGGACATTTGAAAAGTGCAGATGCAAAGAAAAGTCCTCAAAACAGGCACAGTCCTCAAAACACTCACTGCGCCAAGTGTCCCTTGTCTGGGAACCAAAATGGCCCCTGGCCTTGTGGCTTTGTGTCACATATCCTCATTTAACTTCTTTTCCCCCAATACTAAGAATTGAACCCAGGGTCTCAAGCCTGCTAGGATCTAAGCTACATCCCCAGCCCTTTCTCTTTCTCTTTTCTTTTCTTTTCTTTTTTCTTTTTCTTTTTTTTGAGATAGGGTCTCAAAAAAAGTACCAGCTGGCCTTGAGTTCTCTATGTAGCTCAGATTGGCCTTGAACTTGTGGCGATTCTCCTGCCTCGGCCTCCCGAGTGCTGAAATTACAGTTGTGTGCCACCATGCCCGGCTCTTCTATCCTATTTTTATACACACTCTTACTAAGTAGCCCAGACTGGCTTCAAGCTTGTGATCCTCCTGCCTCAGCCTCCTGACTAGGTGGAATTATAGGCATGTATCACACCTACCTTTCAGACTGACTTTGTTTTTTGAATCCCGCCATACATCTTACTATGTAGTTGAGGCTGGCCTCGCCTCACCGTGATCCTCCTACGTCAGCCTCCTAACTATTGGGATTACAGTTGTGAGCTACCATGCCTGGCTTTCAGATTGATTTATAAAACCTCTATTCTAAGACATTCAATGTAAGTATACAGTTATTTTCTCATTAAAAAAACCTATTCTATGAGTAGATCCAAATCTCTTTTTGGAACGAAGTAAGTTAATAATAACAGCATCCACTAGTCAGCTTACTAAAATGTCAGGCACTTTACAAGTGATTCCATTTATCAGAAAATGTCAAACAACCATATTTGGTAATAACAATAGCAAAAACAATAGCTGTGCGAGGACACATTTCTAGATTACTTCATTCATATCATTTCCCTTAATTCTCATAACCCTATAAATGTATAGGGTTATGTTAGATTTTGTTTTTACTCTTACTTTACAGGTAAGCAAACTGAGACCACTTCAAGGTTGGGGATTTGTCCCAAGTAATTCAGTTTGAAGTTACTGAGCAGGAATTTGACCCCGAGAAGCCCCTGAATTTATGCTTACACAACCCACGCACGAGGAAGATAGCATCTCTACCTTCCGGACCAGGAAACTGTGCTCCAGGAGGGGAAGGGCTGCGGACCCATAAAACCCCTGCTTCCCAGGGTGTGGCTGGGAGGGGCAGACCCCCGGGGCACCTGGCTCAGCACCTCACCTGCTTACAGATGAGCTCGAAAGCTCCTGTGTCACAGTTGGGATCCAGCCTGCGGTCAATGACCACACGCAGGGTGTCGGCTTGCACCCCAGCACAGAGCCTCGTGGTGACGGGTGTGGAGGGTGCCATGGTGGGGCTGGCGTTGATCTCAATCAGCCAGGGCTGGAAGTCCTCGCCGAACACGAAGTCAGCGCCATAGAGCTCGAAGCTGGCCTTCCGGTCCTGCACGGTGTCCTGTGAGCTCTGCAGTGCGTGGATCACCGCGGCCTTCATGCCTGGCACGATGCTGGTAGACCACACGTTCGGGGCCCCCATCTCCTGAAGGTGGGCCTGGAACTTCTGGCTGGACCACATGTTGTCTGGGGGCAGCATGGGGTGCCGGTGGCACGAGTTCTCCAGGTGCTTCTGGATGGAGTTGTTGCACAGGTGTACGGAGCTGGGCAGAGAAGAGTGGTGTCAGTGCCTGCTGGGGAGGACAGGAGGCCGGGCCGGGATCCCACACCTTCTCCCCGGCCGGGCAGAGGTGTCTCTCCCAGGCCCACACTGACAGGGGTTGGGGGACTGGCCAGCGCCTGTGGGTGAGGAGGGGCATGGCAGAGTGGTCTTTGGTGGCCAAGTTTTCAACATCCTCACCACTGACGAGCACCACTGAAGTGCAAGAAGCCGCCCTGGCTGGGCGCCTCGAACTGCACAGTGAGACAAAGGACCCCCTCCTCAGGCTTTCAGGCCAGAGGGCCAGATGCACCCATTACGTATGGTCTGCTTGATAGCTGAAGGCTAGTTTTTTTTAAGTATGGTAAGTAGAGCCCATGACCTTTACATCCCCAGGCCCTTTATAAGTTTTTACTGTTTTTTTTTTTATTTTTATTTATTTATTTATTTTTGGTACCAGGGATTGAACTCACAACCTACTGGATTTTTTAAAAATGTCTCGCTACAAAGTTCTGGCTAGCCTTAAACTCACTGTATAGCCCAGGTTTGCCTCAAACTCTCTGTGATCTTCCTGCCTCAGCCTCTTGAGTGCTGGGATTACAGGTATGCACCACCACACCCAGATATATATATCTATAGATAGATATAGATATATATAGATTTTTTTTGGTACCGAGATTGAACTCACGACCTTGAGCTTACCAGGCAAGCACTTGAAAGCACTTGAGCCACTGAGCTAAATCACCGGCCCCTATAATACATATATTTTGATATTGAGACAGAGTCTTGCTGAGTCACTGAATTGCCGAGGTAGGACTGGAACTTGGGGTCCTTCATCAGCCTCCTGAGTTACAGGTGTGCACCACCACATCTGACTACAGGGTTACAATGACAACTTTATTTTTTCTTTTTGGCTGTACTAGAGATCAGTTCAGGCCTTATGCAGGTTAGCTAGGGCTAAACCACTGAGCCACGTGTCCAGCACTGTTCTGTCCACTTTTATCTTGAGACAGGGCCATGCTAAGGCTAAGTTGCCCAGACTGGCCTCAAATTTGCCATCCCCCTGCCTCAGCCTCCCAGGTGGCAGGGATTACAGGCGTATGTCACCACACTGGCCAATTATGAGTTCATATTGCTGTCTCCATTCTTCAAATGTGGAAACTGAGGCCCAAGTAGGTTTTCATTTAGCCAAAGGCACACAGCCTGGGAGCTGTGCAGAGACCTGTAACCCAGCTGTAATAAAGCCTCCACCAAAATTAACCTCCAAAATTAACACCTCTGTTGCTCCTCTTGTCTCAAATCTCTCCTGGCCTGCCTTTAGCAGCTGCCCACTTCTCTTTTTACCATTAAATCATGGTGTTTATTATGTTCATCATGTAGGTGTGTCTCCCTGCTGGACTGTGTGCTTGCAAGCACTGGCATCCCGTCCTGGTGACCACGTACGTTCCCCAAGCGCCTAGGAGGGCACAAGGCCCAGGCCCCGCTCCCAACGAGCGCCCACCAAGTGGAGGACGAAGGGCCTGGAGCTGCACAGCTCCAGGACCACAGTTCCCGACCATCCCAGGGGCCCCGGGAATCCCTCGGTGGGGCTCACTTGTCCAGGTTCTTCAGGGAGAAAGGCTGGGTGGAGAAGCGAATGTAACTGTCTCTGTAGAACCACACAGTGAGTGGGTTCCAGTCCGTTACCAGGAACCACTGTCTCAGGTCAAACTTGGTGCCAAAGATGAGCAGGGGCCGCTCGATGTACTTCTGCACAACCCACTTGCCGTCCTTTATCACCATGGGGTTGCAGTCCACCAGCTTCAGCATCTCCTCCAGGTGGTCCATGCACACGATACCTGCGCGGAGAGAGTGGTCAGGCTGGTGGGGCGCGGGCCAGGCCAGGGCCATCTATCCACGGGGACTGGTTCCCTTGTGAATGCTGAGAAGTTGGTGAGGGTTTTAAAATTTTTCTAATTAACCATTTCTGGTTTTTTTTTTCTTTCTTCCTACAGCTTTCAAGCATTTGGTTTTTTTTTAAGCATTTGTTTTGATTAAAAAAGAATATACACTTACATAAAATTGTAAATAGTATTGGCCTAACTGGGCATGGTGGCACATGTCTATAATCCCAGCACTTGGGAGGCTGATGCAGGAGAACTGCTTTGAGTTTGAGGCCAACCTGGGCTACAAAGTAAGTTCAAGGCCAGTCTGAACTGCATAGTGAGACTTTGTCTCGAAAAGACCAAAAAAATAAAAAGTAAATAAATCAAATAAATACCTAGTACTGGCCTTTTTATGGCTATATTATGTTTTCTCAATAATTACAAAATTACAAAACAAAAAAAATTCATACAAAAGGGCATAGGACACATCAAAACAAACAAACCAAAGCAAACCCAGAACAAAACACCCACACCTTCTCTGTAAGTCCAACCATTGCTACTTGTAGACAGTCCTGGTATCTCCAGGTGATGTGACAGTAATGTGCGCATCAGGTCGAGGACTTGGATTAGGGCTTGGCAGGGGATGAGCACCTGGTGAAGGTTACCTGGCATCATTCACACCAGTCACCTACATGATGTGTTTCCGGTCGTGGGTCTGCCAGGTCCAGGGGCACCTGCATCCTCCACTTTACATCATCAAAGGTCTCCTTGCCACCTCCAGGCCCAACGAGAGTGTATGAGACTGTATGTCTACCCCAAGACCACCCAAACACCTGACTCTTAATCAGGTCATTTTCCTGCCTAGAAAATGGCATCTTATTTATTTTATGGACAGAGTTCTTGTATGTTGTCCAGGCTGGTTTCAAACTTAACAGACTCAAGTCTGTCTCAGCTTCCCACATAGCCCGGGACTACAGGTATAGACCACCGTGACCTCTTTTTCTTTTCTTTTCCTATTTTGTTTCTCTTTTTCTTTTTTGATGCCAAGGATCAAATCCAGGGCCTTATACATGCCAAATACTGAACTTAACTATCACTGAACTATACCCTTCAGCCTACTACATATTTATTTTTGGGTTACTTCAATCATTGTTTTATTTTTCTATGAGTGAATTTAAGCATCTTATGCCTACAAGGCGTAATTTTATTTTTTGAGACAGGGTTTCACTTTGTAGTGGAGGCTGGCCTCAAACTCATAGTGACCCTCCTGCCTCAGCCTCCCAAGTGCTGGGATTACAGATGTGCCCACCACACCCAGCTTAAGGCATAATTTGAATGCTGGTGAAATCTGAATCATGTTACCAAAGACATGCAACACTCACAAATCCATCTCACTCCTCTTTCCCCCGTCAGCCCAACAACTGTGGGTGACATAGAATATGACTGCCACCTGACCAGGGCCTTCTCAGGGGGCCAGCCTGATCACCAAGATTCTAGCAACAAGATATCTGTATTCTGTTCTGTTTGGGATTTTTTGTTTGTTTGTTTTTCACTGTACTGGGGATTGAACATAAGACCTTCATAATGATCCACACCCTTAGCACTTTCTATTTTTTCTTTTGTGACAGGATTTTATTAAAGTTCCAGGCTGGCCTTGAACTTGTGATCCTCCTGCCTCAGCCTTGTAAGTAGTTGTGGTCACAGGTGCAGGCTACCCTGCCCAGCAAACATGATGCTTTGTGTAAGAGGAGGAAGACTGCCACACAGCTGAGGTGGCAGTCCAGGTGCTCATGTGTTTAAGGCTCACCACACACGCGCAAAGGCTGTCCATGCTCACGGGTATAGAAATTTTGTTTCCAGGAATTTATCCTAAAGAAATGTCTACTTTGCATGTTTTAATTTTATAATTTGAACAACTATTTCCAAGATGTCAGTATGTAATTTGTCAAGTAATGATTTCTTAGTGTTTTTGTTGTTGCTGCTGTTGTTTTCCTTTTTTCCTTGGAATTCTGTATTGTTGCTACCCTTTATTCTGTTTTGTTTTGTTTGTTTGTTTTTTTTCTCTTTAAATAAAATTTTAAAAAAAAGGAGTGGCTGGGGATTTAGCTCAGCGGCATAAGTGCCTGCCTTGCAGGCGCACAGTCATAAGTTTGATCCCCAGTACCAAAAATAAAATAAATAAACAAACAGGAGAGAAAAAACAAGTGGAAAGGGCTAGCAATCTATGTGCACAGATGTTCATCATGGTGTCACTTGTAATAGCAGTGAATTAACAGGACAAACCCTGAAGCCCTGCGCCAGGGGAGGCTGGCACACTCACTCCTGCAGCCAGGCTGGCTCTGCACAGCATGGCATGGCATTGCACTGCACGGTGCCCAGAGCCCAGGGATGGGCTTGGTCCGCATAGGCCTGTAGTGCAGGACAGGTCACCAGAGTGGGGTACGAGGGTGGGCCAGGCCCGAGGCCCACTCCACACCTACCTGGGAGCCATGCACACTTCTGTGGGCCTCATGCCAACCACCCACTGTTCATTCATGCACATGTGCTTCAAACAGAGCCTGCCAAGGCACACTCCAGTAAGGTAAGGAAGATGCACTCCACCCTTACCTCGAAGGTGGCACTGTCACCACTCCAACTTCACAGACCAGAAAGGGAACATGCTCAAGGTCATGCAGAGCTGGGATTTCAATCCGGGCAGTTTGGGCATCTGCACTATTAACCTCCCCGGCCTCTAGTGGGGACACAGGTCATAGGGTGCGGGTGCAGGAAGCAGGGCCTGACCCCCACCTCGTCCACGGGACTTGGCTCCTGGCTTCACGATCCAGATATTGCGATCCCCTTCCATGTCGATCTGGGGCACCACAGCCCGCAGCTGCTGCAGGATGTCCTCACAGCGCTGGACCTGGGCATCGAGGTGCTTGAGCTCTGCCCCTTCACTGTAGGAAGACTGAGGATGTGGGAGGGTGGAGGCCAGGCCCTCTACTCCCCTCATGGTCTCGCCAGCCTGGCTGCACTCCCTTCTCGGATCAGACAGGGCTCTCCCACACCACCCCACCACAAACCAGCCAGCCCCACCTCGACCTGCCCCACACAAGCGGGAAAGGTCAGAGAATCCCTCCTCCACAGCACAAGTCACCTGACCTTCCACCCGCCACACCTTCCTATTCAAACTGCCTGGGGCAGAGCGCACAGCACCCGCTTCTAGGATGGGTGCTGTGGGTGCCAGGCACTGTGTCAGGGGCTTTCCACGCATCATCCCAAGCCCTTTCAACAGTCCTGTCAGGGAAGCGTTACTCATCCATGCTAGGAAGATGCACAGGGAAGCTGGAATACTAAGGGACTTGGGCAAGGCCACACGGTGAGCTGTGTGACTTAGTGGGATTCCAATGCCTGACTGGTCCATGAGAAGATGATTTGATTTTCAGGTTCACCCCCCTTTGGATCTGGACCTACCATGGCTGACAGATGGGCTCTCCCTCAGTGTAATTCCACAAGCGCATCTGTGTCATCTCCCTGGCTGGCGGTCTCTTCCCATCATTTACCCAGATCTGTTCCAATGCTGATCTGACCTTTGTCCCTCTCCCTCCACCAGAACTCTGTGTGTGTGTGTGTGTGTGTGTGTGTGTGTGTGTGTGTGTGTGTGTGTCTGGGTATCAAACCCAGGGCCTCCAGAATGCTAAGCATGACCCCTTCCACTGAGCGACACCCTCAGCCTGAGAAGGGACACCTTGCCATCTTGTCACTCTCTGCTCCACTGCCATCTCAAAACATCACACTGTCACGCCTCAGCTGCTCCCCAAAGACGTAGCCTTGGCTGAGAGCAGCAGCAGGGCATCCTCAGCAGGTGTGCACCTTGGCAAGTGGGATGTCCAGCTAGAGAGGACTTCCTGGACACCTTAGGCCCCTGTTCCACACAGGATGGAAAGAGTCCAGAATGAAACTAAGCATAAAGTAGCCCCAGTGGCTGCTCATCCAGCCTCTCCTCTGAGAGGTGCGACTCTGTCTTGACCACCTCAGCCTCTCAAGTGCCTCCTGCTTGTTTTGAGATAGAGCTGGAGCAGGGATGGCCAGAAGGGGGCTCGGTAGACAGCTCAGGAAGATCTACATCTAAATCCGACACACTCTTCCCCACCCTCTCTGGGCATAAGGAGTCTGCTCAACAGATCCGGGTTGTGGCCCAGAACTCTGTCACCTGGAATAGGAGCACAAGTAATCTGAAAAAATGTATTAATATGGTTTTATATTTAGCAAGCTATAAACAATAAAAACAGGTCTTTATAAAAGCCTCATTGGTGATGCATGGACGTTTGTTTTATTTTGTTTTGAGGCAGGGTCTCACCATGTAGCCCATGCTGGCCTCCAACTCACAGGGCTCTCCGGACCCTTCTCCAGGGCTGCAAACAGGGCCCTCAGTTGCCTGGGACCACTCGGCATCTCCTGCACTTCTACCCTCGCAGGGGTTCACGTTGCACCCCTGAGACCTGTTTAACCTGGTGTTTTCCAAACCTGACTGATGACTACAGCCTTTCTTCCTGAGGAATTAGCATCTCAAATAACCCATATGGAAGTAACCTCAGGATGAAATCTAAACAGCTTACATTCCTGTTTTTGTGAGAGACACCTGGGCCATGCTATGCATATCCCTACAAAGCCTTACTCTACCTTCAAGGCAGACATTATTTTTAAATCTAATTTGCATTAGAGAAAAGGAAAGTTCAGAAAATGAGTGATTTTCTCAAGGGCTCAGAGCTCAGACCAGGCAGGCCATAGTCTCAGGGCAAGGCTCTACTCAGAGCTGGGAGAAGTGACCTGGAGGCTCTGGGACACTGGGGCCCTGAGCAGGAGAAAAACAGGACAAAGGGCAGGCTGGGGAGGAGGTGCGTCCCTAGCCACCTGCCTGTGCCCTGGCTCCGAAGTACTCACTGGACCACCTTGTAGTAGCGCTGCAGGAAGAGCGCCCAGCCCGCAGGGCTCAGGTACAGTGGGGCCTTGCTGTCTTTGTCAATGTCCGTGTGGGCCAGACTGCCGAGGTGCTCCTCGCATGCGCACAGGGCCTCATCCACAAAATCTGGGGACACCACCACTGGCTTCTTCTCCTGTTTCTTAGGCTGCTTATCTCCTGAAGGAATAAGAAGGGGCCTGTCACTGTTGTCCTCCCCCTGTGTTACATGTCACTGTCCCTGCTGCCTGGGCCCCTATCATTTACCCTGGCCTCTCCTAAAGACACCTGAGGGGCAGCGTGAGCCTGGATCCCCAGCTTCCCAGGCCTCCTTGCTGCTTGCCCTAAATTGCCTGCAACCCGAGCCGTCACAAGCCCTCAGTCCCTCTAGGGTCCACCCAAACATCCCCAAGGTTGCCACTGCACACACTTGGAGCCACTGTGGACACAGCCGAGGCTCTGTCTGTCACCCCTAGATGCCTCAGACGAGGCCAGTGACTGCTAGCCATTTAGAGACCAGGGCAGGGCCCAGACAAGAACTCAACACCCACTTATTTATTGCAACTCTGTAATTAAATCTGAATACTAAATTTCTACTTTAGAAAAAATTCTACATTAACATCTTTTGTCTCAGAAGAAAACAACATGCATCCCATAGGCTCCCCACCCCTGGCCTCGGCAAACTAGGTATACAGGATACCAAGTCTGACGTGCCCACTTCAGTACCAACCCACCCAACCTGCACCCACTCCACTCCTGGATCTTGATCTACCAGTCACACACGCAAAAGGATACATATGCCAGGAACTAACCCTCCCCCAGAGCTCTGCTCCCTGACATCTCAGGGCTCCCCAAATCCTCCTGGACTGTGGAGGCCCTCACCTCCTGCAGCCTGGCCCATGCCCAAGTCCACCACCACAGAAGATGAAGGGCTGAGTCTCTCAAAGGAGCTGTGCTCCTGATCCTGGGACACAGCAAAGTCTTCCTTGCAGCCAACAGGCCAGGCCAGGAGACAGCCACGTGAGGTCTCCTTTGGAAGAGGCAGGAATGCCTTTCCTTTCGGGAGTACTGCCCCTTACTCCCCCGAATTCCTAGCTGATGAACCCTGGATTACAGGAGTAGGGGCTTAGGGACAGGAGCTAAGCCCAGAGAGGGCAAGGGTGAGCAATAGGGGCTGGCACGTGGCGAGGGGTCCCAAGCTCCCTCTACTCCAGATGTTCTCCATGTCCTTGGACACCTGTAACACTGTTTCACCTCTGTTGGCTCCTCAGAGGAATCCCACAGGTAGGGGGGACCCTGTCCTCCTTGTGCACCCATCCAGACTGGTTCCCACAGCAGGCCCAGGAGGTGAGGGCTGATGGAGGAACACACGGACAGGAGGGCAATGAGGTGTGGGAGAGGCGCACGTAGGAGAGAGACAGGAGGATGGAAATGCAGGTGGGGGGGCAAGTGGACCTGTGTGAAGACGGCCAGGAAGGATGAAGAGGGAGCGTGGTGCTGACGAGGGCAGGCGGATGAGTCAGAAAGGAGGAGTAAACGGGCAAGGTGACGAGAGAACAGATGAAGAAGATGAAGGGTGGACAGATGGATAGGATGAATACAGATACTGTGTGGATGGGTGGTGACAGACAGACAGGCGGGGCGGGCAATGGAGCGGAACTACCGTGGCACTCACCTGGGGCCTCCTTCCCTTCTGCCTGGACAGAGTGCAGCTTCCACTCCGACTTCACCACCAGCTTGAGAACGTTGCGGGCAGCTGTCAGCCAGAAGTCCTCTGCTCCCGGGGCAGGGGATACCCTGCTCAGCCCCTCGGCTTGAGGCCCGTTCTGTTTCTGGAACCTGATCATGACTTGCCCCACTTTGGATCCAGAACCTGACTGTACCTATTTTGTCGCTAAATCTGGCTCCTGTTCCAGTTATAAAATCAGACCCAGAATGTGACCAGACTTGGCAAATATTCTCTTTACAATATGGCCTAGACCTGCTGTTCCTCATCTACTCTGACACTTAATTCTAGTCTGAGAATCTAACTTTGACCCAAACTATTTCAGATCTGGAACACAGCATTTAATCCGGTTCTAAATTCTGAATTTTGGTCTTGGAACCTAATCTACCTTAGGAACCCGCAGCCAACAATATTTTCTCAGAACCCAATCCAGGTCTTATCGTAGGCCTGGAATCCACGCTGGGTTCCAAACGGGACTTCTAGAGACTGCTCTAGAACATGAGCTAAGCTGTCTGAGCTTTTCTGGAGGTCCAGACTGGCCAGACCAGCAGGTTCATCACAGAAGGCACACTAAAGAAGGGAAGGGCAGGGATGGGGAGGAGGTCTACAGAGGCAGGTGAGGGTATGAGAGGCCTCTGCTCTCTGGTGAGACCCTATTCTCCAGCTGAGGGGTCAGTCATGGCCAGAGCCCGCCTTACCTATGAAGGCTTTTTTATCGTCCTCAGCACCCAGGCGGTAGCAGCGCGGGAAGAAAGAGTCAGCATCAGCCTCATCGAACCAAGGTAGATTCCGTAGGTTGAGACACAGTCCCACCTGCAAAGTCAGCTGCTGAGAAGGGCTGGGCGGAGACTCTGCCCTCCTCCCCCAGGCTGGGCCTAACTACTCAGATCCCTCCTGTTGTCTGCCCCAGTAGCTCCTTTTGCCAAGGAGCCCCAGGCTTTCTGGTCTGCCCCTTGACCTCTGTGAGGAACTACCTCCAGTGAGCCTTTCCAACACCCACCCATACCACGACAGACTCCACAGGGAACCCTTCACCCGCACCACAGGCCTGAAAGCAGGCCTCGTTAGGGTTCTCATAGCAAGATGAGAAAACCTGAGCCACACCTGGTGGTGCATGGCTGTAATGCCAGCACTTGTGAAGCTGAGGCAAGAGATACACCATGGCCAGCCTGGGCTGCACAGTGAGTTCAAGGCCAGCCTGAATTACATAGTGAGACCCTGTCTCAAAAACCTAAATAAATAAAGATAAGAAAACCAAATCTGGGAAAGGTGAAGCCACTTGCTATGAAACACAGGTAAACTGGAATGGAGCTGTCAGGGAGATTCGCCCTGCTCGGGGGAGAGGGCCTCGCTGCTCGCAGTCATGGTCTGGGGTCTGCTCCAGCTTCAGGTCCCATGTGAACCCTGGAGCCCACTTCTGCCACTCTGTCAGGGGCCAGATCGCCTGCTTGGCTTGGAGCTGACCCGAGCCTGCCAGTGACTCCTTCTGAGGTGTGAAGCTCTTGCTTTCCCAAGGGTTCCTTTGCAGGTTCAGACTGCAGCATGGGGCTGTGAGCCCAGGGCTGGGGTGTGTGCTGCCCCACCCACACCTGGGGGCCAACCTTTGTGGTGAAGGAGCCAGCCCGGGCATAGTGGTTTATCATCTGATCCTTGGCAAGGAAGCGACAGTCCAGTACATCCCGCCGAGTGGTCCAGATGAGGTAGGGGGTCTCATTCCGAACCATGCGGGACTGGAAGGAGGGAGGAGGTAGACATGGGGAAGTCAGCAGGGAGGAGAGAACACTTCCCAGGTGTCCCCGGGGACACACCGACTTTGTGTAAGGTACAAAAAGACAGCTCTTCCAGGGCCCACGCTTGGGGACCAAAGCTGGCCAGCTCCAAAGAAGCCCTAAGCAGTGGCTAAGCAGCACTTAGCTAACCCTTGCTTTGCCCCGTGGTCCCCAGGGATTTGCCTGTTGGTAGGACACAGTGCAAGCAGAGAGGCACAGAGCATGTGCCAAAGGCTTTCTCACAGAACCCACATCTGTCCTTCCTGCAGCCCTGGGAGTGTGAAAACCAGTAACACCATGTGCTAGGCCTTGCTAAGCACTTGCCTCGTCTGAATCCTCACCCAAGCCTTGTGAGGTAGGGGCTACTGTAACCTCCACCTCCCAGGTGAGGGAAGTGAGGGTAACTACTCAACTTCACAAAGCTGAACCACAGAAATGCCAGTATCCCACCTTTCCTGACACAGGAACAGCAACGTCATTTGGGAGAGGTCACATGCCTGTAATCTCAACACTCAGGAGGCTGAGGCAGGAAGACTGCTACCCTGGGTGACATACTGAGTTCAAGGCCAGCCTGAACTACAAGAGAGACCCTGTCTCAAAAAATGTAACAAAACAAATCCAACTTCATAGAGTTCAACTTAGTGAGTAGTGGTGTCATACTTTGAACTCAACTCAAATGCATGTCCTCACCAATATGCACATGCTCCACGCTGTCACATCGGCCTCTCCCAGAGCCCTCAAGTGGCTTCACTTGCCAGTGGTGGAGGGAGATGAACAAGGAGTGCTTCACTCGGAAGGGACAATGGCCATACAGGAGCTAAGCCCTTCAGCACTCTGCTGGCCTATCCAGCCCTCAGGGAAGCAATCCAGTATTTATGCAGAAAGAGAAACTGAGGCCCAGAGGAAGGAGGCCTTGTCTGAGGTCACTCTGCTGACCTGCACTCTGCCCACTTAAGATGGTCCCTGCCAGCACCCTGCCTCATACTGGCCAGCCGGGCCCTCACCATTAAAGCATGTGTCCCATCTAAGTCATCGAATTCCAGGAAGCCATCGAAGTCAACCAGCTGTGACGGCTGGAATGTCTCGTCCTCTTCTTCGTCCTCTGTGGATGCAGTGAGACCTTTGTGCCTGCTGCAAAGCCTCAGCTCGGGGGCAGCGGGGAAAAAAAGAGAGAGGGCTCAGGAGAGGCAACGTTTGCACAGGGAGGGAACCGCTCACCATCTGGGGCAGTGTCACTATCGCCCACCACTGAATTCTCAGTATCCTTCTGGCGGGGCAGCAGGGTAGCGCCTGTATGGTGGACCATCTTCTTCTCCACCCAGCCCCTCCGACGCAAGAGACACCGGATCACTGGGTAGCGGCCTTGGATCATAAAGATTTTCTTCTGCTATAAGGTGAAAGATGGAACTTGTTTTTTTTTTTTTTTTAATTGGTACTGGGGATCAAACTCATGACCACATGCTTGCAAGGCAGACACTTATGCCGCTGAGCTAAATCCCCAGGTTGAAAGATGGAACTTTGTCAATAAGTATCACTTGAGGGCCAGAAAGAGGAGACAGTAGTAAAGCAGTTACAGCCTCTGACTCTTTCTGTAGGCAAGTTTTATAGTCCTCTAGGTGAGATGGCTTATAAACATGGAGAGTACCATGCTGATGGTAAAATAATATTTATAGATGAACTCCAGAGGCTGAGGCAGGTGGATCACTGCAAGTTCCAGGCAGCCAGCTACACAGTAAGTTCAAGGCCAGCCTGAACTACACAGTGAGATCCTGTCTCAAAAACAAAAATACACATTATGCTAGGTGGTATGCACTTACATTCATTTCTACAACAATATGCTTGCTCAGTGGATATCTTTGCCTCTGTCTTAGAAAGAGTAAACAGCTAGCCCAAGGGCACCCATGGCTAAGTGAAAGCACAGGGATCTCCTCTTATGCTGGGGACTGAACCCAGGCTGAACACAGGCGCCAGCACTAAGTGACACTCAGATTCGAGGGCAGGGATTCACACCCAGGCAGCTGGGCTCTGGACTCAATACTGGAGATTCAGGGACACCTGAGAAATGCACAGTTACAGAAGGATGAAAAAAAGTCATCCGGGGCCAGGGATATAGCTGAGCATCAATGCCTGCCTAGCAAGCGCAAGGTTGAGTTCGATTCCTGGTACAAAAAAAAAAATCACCCACAGGCAGAAGGAAAAGCACAAGCTTGTGCACAGAAGGAGCTGAAAGCAGGGCACAGTGAGCAGGCTCGGGCGAGGAGAACAGTTCCTGAGGAGTGCGGCTCGGCTGGGGAGCCCTGTAGGCCCTGAAATCTGGACTTTGATTTTATACTACAAGTGGTGTGCAGCAGTAAAGGCCGGTGCCTGTGCACATGGTTAGAGGCTTGGAAAGTTTGCTGGTCTTGCTGTAATCTGGAGAACAGAAGCAGTAACAGGGCGTTTGTGATCTGCAGAGCGCTGGATAAGCCACAGTCACAGGACAGATAAGTGAGAGGGCTGGGAGGGATTTTGGGTGATGAATGACTTGCTGATGTGATTAGAGAGGGGCTGAAGAAGCAAAAAGACCATGAAAGGGGACAGAGACTAGGGAGGAATCAGGTTGGAGCAGGAGAACTGGTGGGGTCTGCAAGCCTGTGCTGTCTGTGAGCAGAGGTTAGGGGGTCTGTGCTGTGTGAGGGCAAAGGCTGGGACTGCTGGACTCTACCAAGTGGGTTCTAGCTGGAGTAGGGCAGGAAGGGTAGGCAGCCAGGGAGGTGGGTAGAGAGAGGGCTGTGAGGCTGGGGGAGAGGTGGGGAGGAGCAGAGAGGACTCGATCCTGCCTGCCTGCAGAGGCAGTGATAATGGGAGGAGATGGGTGTGGTGCCAGTCGCCAAGGGCCACAGGTGTTTTGGTTTTTAAGGATGTGACAAAATAGCAAGTGGCATAGCTGGGCATGGTGGCACAAGCCTGCAATCCCAGCACTCTGGAGGCTGAGGCAGGAGGACAGCTGGGAGTTCAAGGCCAGGCTGAACTACAGAATGACATCCTGTCTCAAAACAATAAATGAATAAATAAATTAAGTTTTAAAAAGTAAAAAGCACTACCCACCCCGTCCCCCCCTTCGCAGACCTTGACAGCTTTCTCCACGTGGATCTTGGCGTTGTGGAGCCGGCCCATGTGACAATCCCTGGAGTATCCCGGCCAGAGGACTAGGGGTGCTGTGGGAGACAGCAGTGGGGCCGGTGGGGTCACTCCTACTTCCCCAGGCCTTCGCCCACCCACACGCCCGGCCGCAGCCTCACCGTCTTGCGGCATGGGCTCATCCGCAGGCTGGGGCCCGGGTGTCTCAGGGGCGCGGCCAGGACGGCGAGCAGAGGCCGGGCTGCGGGGCTGGCGCACATGGCTCTGACCTGGCCAGGCGGTGGCCCAGGAGCAGACAGAGACGGGTCCGGATCCCCGCGGCCTCACTAGCGCGCAGAGCTCCAGGCGGCTCGCCCAGGGCCACCGGGCGGGGCAGCTGGAGCGAGGCCCAGGCGGCTGCGATTGCTGCGGCCAGCTGCACCCCACCAGCCCGCCCTGGCGGCACCAGGCGGCCGAGCCCCGGCGTGCGGGACCCACGCCCGCAGCGCCCACGAGCAGCACCACGCCGGGGCCCTGCATACGCCTCACCACGCACCCAGCCGCCTCCTCCAACCGGCGGCGCTTCGGCCAGCTGGCCTAGTCCCAGGCCCGCCCCTGCGTGCCGCTGTCGCCCTGGAAACCATTCCAGGCACAATCCCTCGCCTGCTGAGGGTTCGGAGCTGCGGCCCAGGGCTCTGCGCAGCACCTGGCCAGTGGGGGCACCGGGCACCGCTGGGGGGGCTTACTGTGCACTCCCTGGGTAGAGCGACCTTAGGGGGGACTCCTCATTCCACCTTAGATGACCCCTACTGAGTGGGGCCAGGAGCTGGCAGTCCCTGATTTTAGAACCTATAGCCCCTGTATAAATTCAGGGGAAGCTTGTAACAGTGAATGAAGCCGGGAAAGGGTGCACACTCGCTAGTGTGTTAGAAATATTTTTAATTGATCCATGTTTCATTAACCACTCTAATAAACCTTTATTCTAAGCCTTTATTCTTAGGCTTAGCTTGGGTCAAGTAGGGAACAGTGACAGGCAGACTGAACAGACTCCAGAGAAGATGCCAAACAAGTTTTCCTGAATCTTGGGAAGCCAAAAGGCTGAAAGTAATTACAAAGAAAAATGGAGGAAGGAAGAGATAAGGGAAAAGTAGGAACAACAGGTGTGGGATGACCTAGATGGCTGGCTTGGGACTATGAACGCCAAAGCCCAGGCCATAGGAGATGTGAAGAGGGACTCCCGTGAATTCGGAATAAAACCACAACCAGAGCCTGCCTGTCTGTATAGACACCACTCTTGAAAGAGTTTGGATTAAAACTCTTTCAATTTGCTCTGGCTGGGTGTGGTAGCACACACCTTTAATCCTAGCAGGCAGGAGGCTGAGGCAGGACTGCTGCAAGTTTGAGGCCAGCTGGGCTGCAAATTGAGATCAAGGCCAGGCTGAACTGCATAGCAAAACTCTGTCTCAGACCAAAAAGGCGGGGGAAAGTTCATTTCTTACACTAGAGAATCGGAGGTTTGCCCTGAAGTAACATCTAAGAAGTGTTCAAGGCAGAGGAGTCTGCACTCAGAAGTAGGGAAGAGCAGCACTGTGGCCAGGGAGTCTCCCATCTCTGAGGACGAGGGCCTTTCTGCGGGAACTAAAAGGTGGCAGTGGGCAGGGGAGCCTGGTGAGGCCACAGCAGATCTAAAGGCCTGGCAGGTAGAGCTGGAAGGGTCTCGGGGATAAACAAAATTGTAGTTGTACATGGGGGCAACAATGCTGGGTGCAAAGCACACCTCTCTCAGTAGCCTGCAAGAAGAGATCATCTGAGTCAAGGCAGGGTAAGCAGAACCACAATACACTAGTAGCTATGGTCCAGCTGCCAGGCTGAGGCTGGGACCTGTTTGGAAGCAGTGACAACACATTCTCAAACATTATAGGGAGATAAATAAGGCTTTAAGATAGTAAGTAATTTGCCTCAAAACTCACAGGAGCACTGGAACCCAACTGGACTCCAACCACTTGTAAACATGTTTAGACAGGGTTGATAGACAGCTCAGGCTGGCCTTGAATTGCATTGCCTAGGCTGACCTCAAACTGTGATCCTCCTGCCTCAGCCTTCCAGTGCTGGGATTACAGGGCTGCACCACCATGTCTGGCAACTTTTTTCATTATTGGGTATTGAACCCAGTGAGTGCTGAGCTATATGCCCCTGCCTTTGAGGGGGGGTACTGGGGATCGAACTCACGACCTCAGGCTTCTCAGGCAGGCGCTTAAGCCACTGAGCTATATCCTCGCCTACCCCTGCCCTTTTTGAGACAGGGTCTCGCTAACCCACGCTGGTCTTTTGATCCTCCTGCTGAGTGGCTGAGATTACAGGTGCAGTACCATGGCCTGTTTGAACACTACTCACAATGTCCCATATCACTTGCTGGTTGCCTCTTGGGCATGTGGTCATCAAACAGCCAGTTTGAGAGGTAAACTCTAGCAGAATCCAAGGAAGATGCTATCCTCAAGAGCCCACCTGTTAGTCACTGAGCAAACGTGTTCTTCAAGGAAGGTGGGGCTCCAACAATCTGTGCAGTGGAGCCAAGATTTGCCTTTCCAAACCCCATGCGACTGGTGACTGCATGCCCCAGATCAGGTTGCTTTAAAACCACCCAATCTGGGCTAGGCATGGTGGCACACTCAGGAGACTGGGGCAGGTGGATCACCTGAGGTCAGCCTGGGCTTCAAACTTCAGTAAGTTCAAGGCCAGGCTGAACTGCATAGTGAGACCTCATGTCAATGAACAATGAGGGGAAGGGGACATAGCTCAGTGGCACAGCATCTGTCAGGCAAGTGCAAGTTCAATTCGCTATACCAAAACCAACCAACCAACCAACCAACCCACAACACAAACCAAAACCCAAACCATCAAATCTGGTTTTAAGAACTCTGGATCCTACAGATAGCTGTGTGTCGGGTTCTGGTGGGCTCACCCAGGCGGCGGTGTCCTGAGATGGCTGAGCGGTCATCCAGCTTCACTCCGAGCACCTTTACCATCAAGCGCCTATGAGCGGGTATAACTCCAGCAAGCCAGGTTGGAGGTCACACAGATGTCATAAAGGGGGTGATAGCTGTTAAAGCTGTCCCCTGACCCTTCTCCGTTTACCATCCCCCGTTCTCCCCTTCAAGAGACCTCTTTGATCCTGGAGGACACTTCTCAAAAAGCTCAGCTCAAGGTTCAACCCTTACTGAAGTCTTCCTGACACCCTCTTCTAAATATATCTAGCCCAGACTATGACTATGCCTCCGTACCTATTCACATGCCTGCCTCTCACCATCCCCAACGCCTCACATGACGGGAAGCGCCAGCCTGGACACATGGCAGGTAGAACCACAGCCACTGCTCACTCAGTGCCTGTGTGGTAGGGACTATGTCAGTTCACTCTCATCGTCTCCACTTCAGATTAACAAACTGAGGCAAGGAATCCTAATGTGCCCAAATTTAGCAGAATAGTCAGGACCCAAACATAAGTTTTTGTTTACTTCAAGGTATCACTCACTAAAAAGGCTTGTACTTTCTCGAATAACTTTCTTTGATGATAGATATATATGTGGCATTTAAGATGTTAGGCACAAGTCCCTTGTAGCTACTGAATACCCAAAATGTCACCAGTGGGACAGAACCAGATTTTAAACATTTAAATGCAATACTCTAGTTGCAAAGGGCAGTGGCTGCTGCCTTAACACAGACAGACAGCACTGCACCCTCTGCTCCCAGGCTAGATCTGGAGTGAGCAATGCTGGCCCAGAGCCTGTTTCCTTAAACATGAAATGAGATCACTATGTCTCTTGTTTATCTCTTGGTTGTTTATCTGTCAGCCTGAATGACATTGTGGAAAAGCACCAAAACCCTGTAGGCAAAAACAGCATTTCCCAAAATGGATGGCAGACAACTGTAGAGGGGAGTCTCAGGGTTGGGACCTCCACAAGCACAGGTATGCCCCAGGGGTTTCTTGGGGAGCTCTAGGCCCAGTACCAGCCCCACCTTCCTTCCTTTCAGACACAGAGTACAGACCTCATGCAGCCCCAAAGGGCAAGAAGAGACTTTAATTAAGGGAGGGAGGAGCCAACAGAATCAGAAGAGAGATCGAGCAGGAGCAAAGGAGCCAGAGTGGGCAGAGGCCCCGCCTGGGAACCTGGCAGACTCACTTCTCTGGCACAGGCACTGCACTGACAGGTGCGACAGTGCCTTCCTCAGCCGAGAAGGCATCGAAATGGCCCAGGCAGCCAGAGGTGGCCTGCTTTGGGGCCAGCTCCTAAGCGGGGCTGGCAGTCACAGATACAGCCCTTATCCCCAGCCAGCCCTGGGCAGCCATCTTCAGAGGAGCCCGGGGAGGGGGCAGGGGTTCCTGCCACCTCTATGGGGCCCAGACAAGCTTGGGAATAACCAGGTAAGGGAGGGAAGCTGGAGTCTAAAACTTCCCTCTTTCCCCACTGGGAGTGACACGGGAGAAAAAGTTGTCGCCTTTGGCTCCAGGCCCGCCCAGACCCACAGCGACCAATAAGGTACAATCACTGGGACCAATCACAGCCACTGGAGGTGGAGATTGTATGTTTAAAAACAAAAACATAACAAAAAAGAGACAAAAAGGTTACAGTCTTCCTCAAGCACAAAGTTAAATTTCAAGACGTTAAAAAATAAGTGTCCTGAAAAAAAAAAAGTAAGTGTCCTGGACCAGGAGACTGAACATCAGAAGCCAGCCTGGCCAGGCACGTGTGGCCTTGAGACAGGTCCACGCTGCATTCCTGTCCAGCTAGCAAGCACACACCCCTCCCACATCTGATGCCCACCCTCCCCAGCTGCCTGCCACCGCCGCCACTCTGGGAGGTGACTCCAGGACACCACGCAGACTCGCAGACACGCAGAGACACAGGGAGGTTGAGGGGAGAGCTTGAGATCCAGCCAGGTGGTTCAAAACTGTCAAGAGAAGTGACAGGCAGTGAGTGGTAGTTATTCTCTCTCCTGCTGGACCTGCTCTAGGAAAGGACATAATGTGAGAACCACAGTCATGCTCAGATCTGAGGGGTGAGTTTGGGGCCTACGACACACTATGGGGACATCTCCTTCAGCTAGCCTTCAGGACTGTCCCATAGAGCAGCAGCCCTCAGCCTAGCACAAACAAGCAGAGAAAACCCTGGCCAGGTCGCACAGATGGCTACACACACCCTGTCTCATCACACTTGATGAATGGAAGTTGTCTCTTCTAGACATGATGTCTTGAGTTCCAGGGAGAGGGACACAGGATTTGATACGCATACAGGGTGTGTCACATGCTGGGTGACCCTTCAATAGGAAGGGCCTGGTAATGTTTTTTGCCTTCAAGCATCCCCCATGGGGCCACACCCAGAGACGGGCTACCTGATGTTCGTCCGGGGGTGCACATCTGGAATCTCAATGCTGTGGAAGGCTAAGTCTGTGGGCTCACAAGCTTGAACCCTGCCCAGGAAAGTCAGAGACTGCTAAGACTGTTCCAGGGCCCTGGCCGTAGGACTCTGAGCCACCACACATGGAAAGCTTCCTTAGTAACTCAACCAATATGAAAGCTAAATAGCAATAGCATCTTCATCTCACAGCTGAGGAGGCGGAGCTTGGCTGAAAGTCCATGACAGGACTGACCAGGCAGGGAGACACACTGACACCAGGGGTTGAATGCTGAATACTCCATCTGCTCAACAACTGCCTCATGAAGAGGGTAGGGATCGCATGCTGGTCTGTCCCAGTGTAGTTAACCCAGGAGAAGTGGGATAACCTCCATTTTTAGGAATCTGAGCTTCTCCTGGGGAGTCTGTAAGCACTTGTAGGAGTAAACATCAGATACACGGTCTAGGGACTCTGAGTCAACCATATCAACAAACCAAGGATTGTTTGGAAAAAGGGGGAAACCAGGCATAGCCTGAATCTCTAAACAACTGTGTCGTCAGTCTCTCAATGTAAATAATTCCTTGTCTCCAGAGGACTGCAGTCCTTTGGTTAAAAAGGCACAAGCAATTTCAGAGAGACCCAGAGGCCTGAAACCCTGAAAGTGATGGGAAAGCAGTCAAAGAAACCATGCCTTGGCCCTGAGAAACAGAAGCTGAAGAGGAATTGAAGCCTGTGGTAAGTGAAGTTTCCCCAGAATTAACTCTCCCATACTCTACACCACTCAAAGAAGCCACCTTGTGGCTTCACGGCAGCAGGCAACCGGCCATGAGCCAGAGGACCCGGCAGCCTCCGGCCTCAACAGCCTGCTGGTACCGCTTTCCCTCCAGACACCAAGTTCTCCACATAACCTAGGGCCCTCTCCTCAGCAGGAAACCAGGAAGGCCCCACTTACATTCTTAAGGAACTCTTCGGCCACAATGCGTGCACGGGCATTGACAGACAGCTTCATCTCACTGATCTCCTTGTCGATCTCCTCCATGAAATGGATCACAAAGTCCACCAACTTGTGTTTGTACATCTGCTCTGTGTGGAAGTTGGTGATCAGAAAACTGATGTCATATCCCTAGGGAACAGGAGGAATAGGAGGTCAGAATTAGCACAGCAGGGACACTTAGTGGGCCACATCCTCTACTCCACACCTCCACATGCTCGAGGCAGTGACCTTCTGAACTCCCTGAGTTGCAATGAGCAGCCCACCCACTTCGACGGGCTGGGTTTATGTTGGGTCCAAGCAATTGGCCCAGCTAGAATTCTGTGTGTTATCAGATGTCTCTGGAAGACTGCGGCACAAATGGCCCTCCATTCAAAATGAGTCAGGAGAGAATGAACGGAACTCAAAAAACTTGTTACAGAAGAATCCAAATAGTAAGGAACACTCAGTCTTACACTACTGGAGGATGTATAAGGAAGACAAATCACACCAGGTGGCCCTAGAAGCAGAATCTACGATTGCAAGGGGAAATTTGGCTCAAGATAAAGAAAAGCCAGGTTGGTGACTCACACCTGTAATCCCAGCACTCAGGAGGCTGAGGCAGGAGGATCACTGCAAGTTTGAGGCCAGCCTGGGCTACAGAGTGAGTTCAAGGCCAGCCTGCTGAACTACACAGGGAAACCCTGTCTCAAAAAGACAAAAAAAAGTTGAGTAAGTTGGCCAGTACCTTTGGCGTCTGATGATGGCCTAGACTGCTCTGTGGGCTGTGGCGGGTCACTTGGGACATTTCCATCTAAATTGGCAGCAAGGTGTGGAGAGGGTTCCAGGACAAAGCTGGGCAACAGCTGGCCCATGTTAACTGTCACTCTTTTAAGACTCAACTCAGTGGGTGGCAAAGCTGAGCAAGACTCTCTAACTCACAGGGCTCTCAGAAGTCTGTGCATTACGAAGATGAGCAACACTGACCCATCTTCTCCCAAGCTTCTCAGCCAACTCTCAACTCAGGCAAGGGGGTCTACTACTACAGAGGCAGCAATCTTGGTTCAAGAAAAACTTTGAAGCCAGGCATCGTGGTGCATGCCTCTAATGCTAACACTCAGCACTCATGAGGCTGAGGCAGGAAGACTGCTGTCAGTTCAAGGCCAGGCTGTGCTACAAAGTGAGTTCAAAGCCAGCCTGAACTGCATAGGGAAACCCTGTCTCAAAAAGACAAAGATAAATAAATACAATAAAATAAAGAAATAATTTCAGGCTACTCAGTGGAAGAATTCTGAGAACGATGAGCATATGGATCCACAGTGTCTTACCTCAACTGGTTTCCTTCGAAGGATAAAGAAGTTCTCTGCTCGCATCATCATAAAACGCATAAACTTGTGGCATAAAATCTTCTCGATCTCATCAGCCTAGTGAGAGCAGAGGAGAAAGATGGCTCTCTTAAGCTGACACCCTAGGCCAGAGATGGTGAATCTTTGGCACCTGTGCCACAGCAGGTATGCATCAGCTTACAAGCCAGTGGTCCCAGCAGCCAAGCATCGGATAACAGCGCACACATAGGCAGTGCTGGTACTTGGTGATAAATAAGTGGGTTTGGGGTTGCAGTTTAGGCACTTGGTCTCAAAAAGGGCTCCATCGCTGTCCTAGTCCCAAACCCCAGTAGCCTGGGACTATGATTTTGTCTAGCCTTGATGGAGACAGTGGTTGGTAACAGGAACAATCACTGCCTGAGCTCTGGATTGTGGGGACTTAGCTGCCCAGTGACGGGATAAGCTACCTCATCCTTAGAGGGATGAGCCCTCTACGGAGGCCTCACTGCCATCTCACCCTTACCTGTTGCACAGGTAAGTCCGGCAAACCAGGGATTTTCACCGGCTCTCCAGAGTCTACACTTAATTTAGACCCATTTTCCCTTTCTCCTTTCACTACTGCTGCACCTGCCAAAACGTGTGGCATATCCTCCAGGTGTAAGTAAGCGTGGGTAGTCTCTGCTTGGTGACACTGAATACTGAACAGTCCTCAAAGGGTCCTTTTTCTACTCTTCCAGTAGGCAGTTCAGGCTGACCTTGAGGTCACCTGTCGAAGGGCAGAATTCTGCAGCCAGGGGCTGGAATACCCGGAATTAGCCAGGAATACCTTCCACTGCTCCTTTACTCTTCTCCAAAGATAGCAGGCCTCAAAGAAGCAACAGTATCTAGTCTGAATCTAATAATTCTGTTTTTGTGTTTATATTTAGAGTTACTCTCTACTATGCCAAGTAATACCATCTTTCCATTTAGGGCACGGTTTCTAATTTCAGTAAAAGGAAGTCAAATTTTTAAAAAACCTACTAACTACCTAATAGTTCACCCCCAGTGGCACCTGGGTAGCATGTGTGCCTCCTACATGACTGTCCTGATCTGACAATTCCCAAGGGTCACTCAGGCCAGTGTCATTTCAACCAGCTACCTCATTTGCACAAGATGTAGCTCATATGTCTATCTGTTTTATACTGAATATTTTTGGCATACTTTTTACTTTAAAATGTTGTATTCACATTTTATGTATGTTTGTAGTAAAATCTAATCACTTCTGATTATTTTACAAAGTTGTATTTTACTTGCAAAAAAAAAAACCTGTAATTTTTTGTGTTACAATCTATAAAAGTTCTTACAGAAAGTGCATTAGCTATACTTTTTATACTTTTTCAGAGCTTGGTGATGTTAACAGTATAAAACAGACATTTTTGGAACACTAAGTGTGAATACAAAATGCCAAAAGATCTAAAAAACAAACAAACAAGCAAACAAAAAACTGGAAAAATAGCAGGGCATGGTGGCACATGCCAGTAATGCCAGTACTCAGGAGTCTGGGATCATTGCAAATTCCAGACCAGCCTGGGCAACAAAGTGACCTCAAGGTCAGCCTGAATTGCATAGTGAGACTCTGTCTTGAAAAGACAAAACAAACAAACAAACCCAAAAACTAAAAAAAGGGGAAAATGTTAACCTAATATGGGACAAAAAGTCTAGATTATAAAATGAAAGACAAAAAAGACATCTCCTTATTGTCAACTGTTCATAATACAGAAATGGAAATGATAGAACTTGAATGAAGAAACAAAACTAAAAAAATTCCAATAGTGGTCAGTGATCATAGTAATTCTATGGGTGGTGTTGACAAGAATTAATCAACATCTGATAAGTTATCCTGTAATGGAAAAGTAAGGAAAAGTTGGTGTGGAGGCACGTGCCTGTAATATAGAAGTTAGGGGCTAAGACGGGAGGACTGCTGCGAGTTCAAGGCTAGCCTAGAGTTCAAACCCAGCCTGAACTAAGTAGCAAGACCCTGTCTCAAAAAACAAACAAACAAACAAACAAACAGGAAAAAAAAAAACTATTATAAAACATTTATGTACTTTCTAGGCCCAACAATACAGAGGTTGTTATTCAAAACAAGGGAGTTCACAAAGTCTGTTACAATTCAAATTAGTTCCACTAGACCAAATAATTGAAAAACACAGGATAGTGAAATGCCAACCACAACATCCATTACTGACGTCTTCACCATTATGTTTAGTGGACATTTTCTTAAAAAGATAGCACCCACAGAAAAAAAGGAAAGGCCAACGAGACAGTGTAAAGTGTGTTGTTCAAAGAAAGACAGCAATGCAAAAAGAATCTGGAAAGAGACTATAGATACTACTGTCTAGAGGGTAACCTTGTGTATTAAATATTTTAAAAATATACCATACCAGAAAAATTACTGAATAAACTTGATAAAATTATCATTATGTTACTTGTTATCTTACAAAAATTAACAAAAAATATGCAATTTTTGGTCATCCTGTATTTAAATAATTGGACTGGCAACGGTTAAGTAAATAACTATCCAAGAGGTACAGAAATATGGCAAGAATGATGGAAGCAGTGAAAATAACAGACATTTATAAAACATCAGCTAAGGAAACATACGAGATGTGGCACTTTGTTTCTTAAACTAAGTGATGGTTTCAGAAACGACAGGTCTCAACTTGGTACTGGTGTTGCCTACTTTTCTGAAATGGACATGTCCTCCATTCCTTTGTGTTATGCCCTAAATCTGAACTGTCCATCCCGAGCCTTGTGTTTGGAAAGCCATCGGATCATGGGGCACCACACACATGGACTTACACCAGTGACTTCACAGTGCTGTGCCAGAAGGGGTGAGGGCTGTCTGGAGGCCGCAGGCTGCAGGGGGCACTACCTGAAATGGTGCATCTCCTCCCAACTCAGCTCGTTCCTTTTCTCTCTGCTTCCTGACTGCTGTGACATGAGTAGCTCTGCTCAGCTCAGACCATTTCACCATTCTGGTTTTTGCCTTGGAGCCAGCTGACTGTGGACTGCAACCTCAGAACCATGAGCTCCAGTACACACCGAGTTTAAATTGTGAGTGTTGGAAATCTGCCCAGTGACAAGAACGTAATTTGGAAATGGTTCTGTGATCTGACTGCAGCACTGGGATGTTACCTTTCCCACATTCTAATCCACAGCAAGGTCTATCAGATGGAGTCGCTGTCTCTCTTTATTCCACTGACTTGCTTTACTAATCATTTCCTAAGCACATTTAAGGAAGCAGAGCCCAGGTTTCCTGGCCCGAGTCTGCCACACTCATCTCCTAGGAGACCTTGGCTTGGAAGAGAGCTTTACCTAATGCTGGTCCTCCTCTATGGCGACTCACCTGCTTCACAGCAATGCTGACCCGGACAGAATTGATGGAGCCCTCAATCAGCACCTTCTCCTTCTCATTCCTGCTGATGGTAACAGGCTGCAAAAGGAGCTCTTTGCTACTCCTGAAGGAGAACACAAAGTACAGAGACTTCTGTCGAGACCTCCGTATCACACAGGCACAAAATAGCCGGGGCAGCCCCAAATCACAAGGCAATAGGAACTCAAGGAATGAAGATCTGAACAGGGATGGTCTATGATGATGACAGATGTGCTCCAGCAAAAAGAGCACAGGTTCTAGAGTGAGGGTGGAAAGTTTTTGAACCTCAGCCTCCTACGACCACCCTGGAGCAAAGGACTCTATTAGATCTCAATTTTCTCATCTGTAAAATGTCCATGATTACTATTACACAGGCAAGAACTGGGAGAGATCAAAAAGGCTCAAGGGTCTACTGGTGTGCCTGGCAGGAAGCAGGAGCTTGGCAAAGACAGCTGACTTTGATAACTACAGACAAACCAATATGCCTTGAGGGAACGAGAGAAACACCTGCTAAGATAGTCTAGCCTCAAGGGAATGAGGGAAACACCTGCCTTAAAGACCGCTAAATCGAAGAAGCTGGCCTGCTATTTATTTATTACTTGTTTATTTACGGTTTTGGTACTGAGGATTGAACTCACTACCTCATGCTTGCCAGGCATGCATTTTTGCTGCTGAGCTAAATCCAAGGTCCTTTTTATTTTCAAAAGGCTCCTAGAATCAAACCCAGGGCTTCATGCATTCTGGGCAAATAATCTACCACTGAGCTACAAGCCCAGCCCTAGGCTTCTTTAATTATCAATCCAGAATCATTCACTTATTTACCACTGAAATCCTTATCAGCTCCAGGCCCAGATTAATGTCTCTGAATATCTAGGATATTTATAAACAAGTTAAACTATGGTGGTCTGTAAGCTGTGACTATTTTAAATTGCTAGTGGAAATCACATATGTTAACATAACACATTCTAATATTATTTTTACAATTCAAATCAAATAATCATTTAATATGATAACATGGCCTATTTCAGTTACTTGTCTCAGGTTACTTTTTTTTCTTTATGAGGTAGGATCTCACTACGTAGTGCAGGTTGGCCTCAAACTAATGGTGATCCTCCTGCCTCAGCCTACTGAGTACTGGGAATACAGGTGTATGCTAGCTACCATACCTGGCTCTGATTACATTTCAAGGAATGACCTAGGAATGTAGCTCAAAGGTACAGCACTTGCGTATCACACCCAAAATCCTGAGACTGAATCCCAGTAATCAAAAAAATTTAAAAAATTAAATAAAGAATTTATGAAATGAAATTAAAACTAGCTAAGAAAAAAAATCTTGCCTCACTGCTTTACTACTTTGCTAGCTTTTTCTGCCTTCTGCATGCCATGGACTGTTTCTCTGTGATGCCCCTCTGCCAGGTCATTCTGCTTAGAAGCCAGCCAACTGTGGCCTGAAACCTCCACAAACAGTGAACCAAATAAACCTCTCCTTCCTTAAAAAGAAAATTATACTATTTGAAGTTAGAGGATACAGAATGGTAAGGGGAAAAAAATTATTGATCCTTCAATTAGAAAACTACATAGTTGACAGCTAGACATCTTTGGAAACTTGCAGTGGGTTCAGTGACGAAAACCACAGGAGTCTTCATCAGAGCCTTACTAACCAGTCACACGTGGGCCAAGTGAGCTTGGTGCCAGAGGAGCGTCTCCCCTGGGTCTTGCCCTGCCAACCCACTGACCCTATTTTCTTATTCCAAATTGGGAACCACTTCATCTGGCAGCAAAACAAAATGTCAACTGAAGCTGACATGAGAACCGCAGGGCCCAGATTCATGGCAGCCTCTAGGCAGCAGCTATACCTGTAGCCGCTTCTTCCTCCCCATCCTGACCCTTCCCTACCTGACTTCCACTTCTGGCTTGTTGTGTCGTTCCACAACCTGGGAGGAGAAATTCTCCAGGCAGAGGGCAGCTTGCAGCGTGGCCCGCACGGCACTCAGGTAGGGGCGGAGAGTGGCAGTCTGTAGGAAAAATGCCAAGGGTCAGGAAGAATCAGTATCTGCCTCGCTAAACTGACTGGCCCTGATGCCAGCTCCCACAGAGCCAGGCAGTATGGAGGGCACCCAGGTCTCAGACTCTGGGGAGCAGCACACACTATGCCTCTGAGATGCCTTTCTGTCTAAGTTCAGAGCAGTGGTTCTCAACAGGGAGTGACTGTGCCAACCAATGGACATGCGGCAACATCAGGACCTTTTGTATTCTTGTGACTTGTGGGGTCTGTGTGACTGGCATCAAATGGATAGGTCAGGCACACTGCTAAGGACCCTATGATTCCCAGTAGTAAGTGGCAACAGTGCTGAGCTTGAGAAACTCTGGTCCTTTACTTGCCTATTTTTCATTTGTTCACTTATTCATTTATTGAGACAGGGCTTCACTATGCAGTTCAGGCTGACCTCAAACTCACTTTGTAACCCAAGCTGGACTCTCAGCAATCTTCTTGCTTCAGCCTCCTGAGTGCTGGGATTACAGGTGTGTGCCACCATGCCTGGCTTTTGCCAGCCTATTAAGCCAACATATGCACAGGTCAACTGCTAGTCAAGCCAAGAACTCATCTCTATCTGCAAACAGCTCAACTGGGTAGGGGACATATGAGTCAAGGGAGGAAGAAATGTGAAGTATTTATACTTCTGGTCTCTCACACAACAGAAACAATGTAGTATTTACCTGTGTCCAATTTATGAAATGTGAAATATTGTTTTGTAGGCAACTGCATTGGAAAAACAAGTTATTATAAGTAATTGTAAGTATTGTACTGTAAGTAATCGTATTGGAAAAACAAAAAAGGTTTTGCCTGGAGATAGGATCAAGAGGATTTTGTGAATAAGAAATAAAGCAAGGACATTACCAGTAAAGGTATCAGTTTACAGAAACACTGGTCAATTAGATTACACTTTTACATTAGTCAAATTCTTTCTCATTTTAGGGCATTACACATTCTCTCTCTCTCTCTAACGCAATCCTTCAGCACTCAGCTTATTAGGGAAGGCCTCTTCCTTCCTCAGAGTCCTTTCTTGACTTCCTGTCATGCACTTATTATAATTTACAACAATGCATCTGTCATATGTCTTTTGTACAGTGATTTCCCCTTGCCAGAGTATAAGTCTCCTAGTCAGCACAGATCATGTCTACCTTATTCAATTACATAGCCTATACCTACTCAGCATCTAACATCTACAGTGTCTCTTTAATTTTCTGTAGAATGAAAAAAGGAATGATTGAAGCAAAGCCCCAAGTCAGGGGTGGTTGCACATACCTTTAATCCTAGCACTTGAGAGACTGAGGCAGGAGGATTGAGATTGGTCTTAACTACACAGTGAGATTCTATCTCAAAAAGGAAAAGGAGGCCAGGAATTTACCTCAGCAGCTTAAGCGCCTGCCTTGCAAGTGTGAGGTCATGAGTTCCATTCCCAGTACCACCACCACCAAAAAAAAAAAAAAAAAAAAGGAAAAGGAAAAGAAAAAAAGCCAGCGCAGTGGTAATCTCAGGACTTGGGAGGCTGAGGCAGGAGGACTGCCTCAAATTCCAGGTCAGCCTGGGATACACAGGGAGTTCAAGGCCAGCCTGAACCTCATAGCAAGAAAAAACAAACAAACAAATCAAGACTACAACACAAAATGCATTGATAGTTCCAGAAACAGTAAGGAGTACAAAGTTTCTGTACATGAGAAGCAGTCTGTAAATTGAGGCTGCAGTGGCAGGCTAGGACACAGGCTACTGAGTTAGCCCTTCATGCAGTGCAGCAGGAACCACTGGGGCTTTCTGGGGAGGAAGTTACACACTGTGGCTGCATGTCTGCTCCCTAGAGAAGGATCTGGAGAGGGAAGTGAGATGCATCAAGAAGCAATCATCAGAGCCTAGACTAGGTTGGTGGAGCAGACAAGCAGAAAGTACACAGGGACTGGCATGACATTAAGCGCAGAACATAACAGAATCAAAAAATAACTTCCAATAGACTGTGGCCCACTCATACAATGAAACAGTATTGAACAATAAAACAAACAACTACTGACGTAACATAAATGGATCGCAAATGTATTACGGCAAGAAGTAACATTTAAAAGCCCACACAAGGTAGGCTTTTAAATGGTAGAATGCTCACCTACCACATGCAAAGTCGAGTTCAATCTTTAGCATAATAGTTTCTTTAAAAAGCCTACATACTGAAAAATTCTATTTATATACAAGTCTGGAAAAGGCAAAATGATGAGGGAAGGACATCAGTTGTCTGGGGGAGAAGGTCACAAGTGATCGAAAACTTTTGAGGGTGACAAAAATGTTCTGTATCTTGATTACAACAGTGTTTACGTGACAATTTTATCCACATTCATAGACTATAAACCTAATGGTGAATTTTAGACAGCCAGCCCCATGATGCTGGTACTTTCACGAACATAAGTTTCATGATCTCAATAAACTAGTATTCTTACACTCATGAAGCTGGAGGATTGCAGATTTCAAGGCCAGTTTGAACTAAGTAACAACACCCTGTCTCAAATCAACGAAATAAACAAAAAAAAAGGGTGTGGAGAGGGGGTTGGGGATATAGCTCAGTAAGTGTTCACAGTGCAATCAATCCTCAGCACAAAAAAAAAAAAAAAAGCACATCCTCAATCCCAAGAAAAGCCCAGGTTTCCAAAAGAGATAAAACAACAACAAAACACACACACACACACACACACACACACACAACACAGGCAGGATGGGTAACAAAGAAGGAAGAGCAAGTTTAGAACTACATGCTTAATTTCAAAGTGTCTTCAATATAGCCAGGTAAACCTTGAAAGACAACTAGGAATGCAGATGGCCGAGTCACCATAGGTCATCCAAAGCCGAAACTAGGTAACTGTCACCAGGAAAAGCGCTATGAGGGAAAAGGAAACCAAGCCACAACTCCTAAGAGCGGACTCCCAGGAAGAAAAGGCTCTGCAGTGTCAAAAGTTTACGCACAGTGAGGTCAACACGGTTTGGCTCTGACCAGGAAGGGGCCTGAATGGAGGAAGGAAGATTCTTTATTCGGGCAGAGGCAAGGCTGGGAGTACAGACGAAAGGCTATGGAAAAAGAGGATACCTGCCTAGGCAAACTGGACCTTCGAAGACAGGCGAGGACGTGGAGGTGTGGCCAGCAGAGCCCTACCCTGGACAAGGAAATACTACACACCTCTGCAGCCCTCAAACCCACTACGTGCCTTCGAGGCGCGACCGCAGCCCTGAACGACCCCCTTTCAAGTCCCGCGCGCCTCGGTGCGGTATACCTGTCTCGGGGCCAGACTGTAGAGCCGCCAGGCCAGCCCCTTACCAGGAGCCCCCCACCCGCTCCTTCCTCTCTTTGGACTCCTCTCTCCAGCCTCCTACCCTCATCGTGCCTGCACGTCCTCTGGCATCCCTCGGCCCCCGGCCTCTGCAACAAGGCTCTATCGTCCCCAAACCCACAGCTCTGAGGCAGAAAAGACAGGGTCCCCAACCAGGTCCCCACTCTCACCATCGCGGGCGCTGGCTGGGCAGGAAAGCGGAAGTGCGGAAGTGGCCGGCGCGCTACGCCTGTCCGTTTGGAACGCGCAGCCGCAGTCACTGCCCGGGCTTCCGGACGGTACCATCTATGTTCTGAGAGGGGACACTAGAGCCTATCAGCATTGGGATCGTCAGGAAATGTTCACACTAAGCCTCTCTTGGTATTTTTAAAGTTATAAATATGCAGACCACTACTCAAACTCCTCTGATACCTATGCGTCTTTCTCTTTGGTCTTTGGATTTTTAATCCTCTTTGCTGTAGCCTCCCCCAGTCACGCAATAGTGTAGCCCCACTTTAGGTTGGGCACCAAATTAGGACAAACCAAGGCGGAGGAGCCTTACGTTCCTTCCGGTTCTGCGCCCTCATCCTGTCCCGGCCCCTCCCTCTCTGCCGCCCCTGGCTCGGCGGGGTACCTGCTCTGCGGAGATTCCGCCGCTGGGCTCCGCCCCCAGCACGAGCTGTTCCCTGGGGCTCTCCCGCGGCCTAGCAGCCCCCTGGCAGCGGGCTTGCTAGCGACCCACACCCCCTCCCTTACCCGCGAGTCGCAGTGGGCACACCCGCCGTCTCCCCGCCCCGCGTGCGCGCCACGGGCCGCCCATAGCCAGTTCCGGGGCGGTTTCTCCGATTGACTCGAGCTCCCCGCCCCCTCCCGCGGCCCCGGGGGCCTTAGGAGGCGGCGGAGAGGAGGTAGAGGGGTGGTAGCTGCGTTAGTGGATCCCTAGGGAACTGGGACTCTGGGACGGGACATTAGGGCGACCCACGGCTTGGACCAGCCATTAAGCAGTCCCCCTTCTGTGCCAGGCACTGAACTGGGCTCTTGACGAGCAGCATCTCTTAATCCTCAGAACGGGGAGGTAGGTACTGGTGTTATCCCCATTTTACAGATACATACTTTCTAAGGGGAAACAGACAGCTTTTGACCCCATTTTGCATACAAAATTTAATTAAAGTTAAGTTCTGTGGGATCTACTGATGAAAAGGGGGCATGAACCTAGTTCTGTCTGTCTGACCAGCTCATGTTCCAGACCACTCTTTTGAGACATGGAGAGGGGGAAAAGGTGGAGTGGGGTGCACAGGGAGACCCAGGAGCACAGAAAACGGTCAGAATGTTATGTAACACCCAGAGGCTTTGGAGAGCCCTGGAGAAGAGAGAAAGATGAGCACAGTGTTGTATCTTGGTGGTTACGACTGCAGACACAAGACTACCTGGGTTCAGGTTCTCGGTTTCCCTTTTTGTGAAAAGGAGCCTATCTGTGGTGGCCCTCATCATGGGTTTGGGTGAGGAAATTGGTGAGAGAAGCTTTGCGCTTGCCTTGGTGTGCGCTGGGTGCTCTGTGATTCAGAACTGTGCTCTCTGCCTTGTCAGTAAGGGTGCCAAAGCCTGGGTCTCTGATTGAGGCTGTCTCCCATGGAGGAAACCCCGGGACTCTCACTGCTTTGTCTCCACCAATGGCCTTTTCTTCAGCTCTGCAGGGTCCCACCTCCTGGGCCATGAGTGAGCTGAAGGACTGCCCCTTGCAGTTCCATGACTTCAAGTCTGTGGACCACCTGAAGGTCTGTCCCCGTTACACAGCAGTGCTGGCCCGCTCTGAGGATGATGGCATCGGCATTGAGGAGCTGGACACACTACAGCTGGAGCTTGAGACCCTGCTGTCCTCTGCCAGCCGGCGCTTGCGTGTGTTGGAAGCTGAAACCCAGGTGATATCCCAAGCAGGGGACATCACCAGAGATGGACTGTGTCAAGTTATGGGATGGGTCGTTAGGTTAGCTCAGCCAAGAGACTGACTAGAAGAAAGAGAGGCTGAAATTGGGCTTCTTGGACACATAAAATGCACATGACCCAGGTGTGATGGCACTTGCTTGTGTAATTCAGCCCTTGGAAAGCTGAGGCAGGAGAGTCACCATGAGTTTGAGGCCAGTGTGAACTACATAGGGAGACCCTGTTTCCAGAAAAAAGGGCCACAAATTTGTGTGGTTCTCAGCCTAGCCACCATTTTGTTCTGGGTCCTGTGCTACTCAGAAAAATCTCAAGACAGTTTGGTCCATCAGGAACTTGCTAGCTAAAGGGACTGGGAAGACTTGAATTTGAACCGTGGCATTAGGTGCTTATTAGTGTTGCTGTTACCAAGTATGTGACTTTGAGAAAGTTACCTTATTTCTGAGCTTCTATTTCCCCACCTCCAAACTGGGCTGAACCTGTCTTTATAACTTTTGTGAGAATTAAAAGGAAAATTTTGGCTGGGCTTCGGTGGCACAGGCTGTAATCCCAGCTACTCCAGAAGGTGAGGCAGAAGGATCACAAGTGCGAGGCCACCCTAGGCTACATAGCAAGTTCAAGCCTGGCCTGGACTACCTGGGAGACTCTAAAATGAATGAATAAGGATGTAGTTCAGCCCTCCTTGGGTTCGGTTCTTAGTACTGCAGAAAAAACATTTTTTTGCAAAGGCTCAGCCCAATATCTGACTCTTAAGAAAGCATTTCACATACTGTGTACTCCCTTGATTTTTTTTCATGCTTGCCAGGCACGTGCTTTGCCACTGAGCTATATCCTCAGCCCACTTTATTTCATTCACGGCATCAATGTCCCCTGAGCCCTGTGTGCCAGCCACTCTGCTGGATCCCGAGGAGCAGGGTGGTGAAGATGTGCATCCTACTCTCCAGTAGCTTATAGTTTACTTGAGCAGTGTGCGGGTGTGCCATTCCTTCGATCATGTCCAGCAACATGACTGGGTCTGCAGTGGACGCACAAAGTGCCAGCAACTCACAGAGGGAAGCGGAAGGAAATGCCAGTTCAGTTGGATCTCAGTGGACAAATAAAATTCACATGTAGTTCTGGAAATCCGTGGACTCTTTCGAGGAAGCCGTGGCACAATCAGTTGTATTTTAGCATCTAAGGAACCAGATTACTGATGGGAGAAGGCATCCCAGATGGGGTAATGTCTGAAGTGAAAGTTCGATGGAAATCTTGCTTGCCTTCACTAAAAAGTCACCACCAGCAAATTGCAGGGCTAGCAGGCATGGGTGTCATCCTTACTTGACTTTTATACTAAACAGTTTGTGACTATCCTGAGTGAACAGAGATGAGTCAGAGTACAGAAAGTGAATAGAATGGTAAGAAGTATATCAATAAAGTTCTGTGGGATGAGACAGAGCCACAAAAAAAAAAAAAAAAATCGTGTTTTATCTGGGTTTGGTGGTACACAGCCATAACCCCGGCGCTCAGGAAGCTGAAATAGGAGGATCACTTGAGTTCAAGTGGGCTACATAATGAGTTTAAGCCCAGCCTAAACTACACAGAAAAAAAAGGTTGAGATTTGAAGAACGGGTAGAGTTTCTTCAGCAAAAAGAAGATGAGCAAGACCTTAGAGCTGCCTTGGATTCTCATTTATTCACTGGGGGAAAAGGGCATCCTGTGTTCCCCTTCTCCTTCACAGTGACGGTCTCTGTACATTTCAGATTCTCACTGACTGGCAGGATAAGAAAGGTGACCGACGACTCCTGAAGCTGGGTCGAGACCACGAGCTTGGAGCTCCTCCCAAACATGGGAAACCCAAGAAACAGAAACTGGAAGGGAAGACGGGACATGGGCCAGGCCCTGGCCCTGGGCGACCCAAATCCAAAAACCTTCAGCCTAAGATCCAGGAGTATGAATTCACTGATGACCCAATCGATGTGCCACGGATCCCCAAGAATGATGCCCCCAACAGGTTCGGGGCCAGAGAATAGAGTGGGGTCTCAGGATTCTGGTATTGGGGATAGGGAGGGGACTGGGTTGAGGCTGGAGGTCACAGGAGTGCCCACTCTGGTTCTGCTCCTCCCTGCAGGTTCTGGGCCTCTGTGGAACCCTACTGTGCTGATATCACCAGCGAGGAGGTGCGCACGCTAGAGGAACTCCTGAAACCACCGGAAGATGAGGCTGAACATTACAAGGTAGAGATCCTGGGCCTCCATAGAACAGGACAGATCAGAGGGCCCCCAGAGCACAGATCACAAAGCCACATGTCCTCTGCCTTCACTGAAGCTACTCAGCCTCTTGGCTGGTTCGTTAGTCCATCAGACACCCAGCGCCAAAATGGTCACCAAAGCTTCAGGCATGCACACCTTCACCTCCATCTCTGCTTTGGTTTGTCTTTTACGATTTTTTTTTTCTTTTGGAGACAGGGTCTCACCATGCAGTTCACACTGGCCTTGAACCCACTGTGCAGCTCACTGTGTAGCTCAGGCTGGCCTCGAACTTGAGGTGAATCCTGCCTCAGTGCTGGGGCTGACAGTGTGAGGGGCCACCAAGCCCAGCTCCCTCGAGACCCTTTATCCAAAGAGTCTCTCGATATTTTCCCCACTTTCAGGTCTCCAGAGGGGTTTTTCTTTTTCTTCAATAGAGAAGAGTAGCCAGGCGTGATTGTGCACACCTGTAATCAAAGCAGTGTGAGAGGCTGAGGCAGGAGCACAGATTGGAGTTTAGGCTGGGGAACTTAGTTGCGACCCTATCTCAAAAAATTAAAAAGGCTGGGCTATAGCCCAGCACAAAGGCCTCATATTTAGTCCTCCAGTCCTCTGCAGCTAGGACAACAGGCATGTGTCACTGCACTTGGTTTAAAAACATTGTTAGGCTTAAAGCCTGCTTCCTTACAGTTCATGTCACCCCCTTCCCCACTGGTCCCAGGATGGGGGACAGAACTCACCCATGGTCAGCTACCATTGTCACATGGACTCATAACCAAGCTTCCTGGCTCTCACTCGCCACAGATTGAGTTTCCGTGCTCAGTGTTTATGGCACAGCCCAGTGCCTTTCTCTGGTTTCACATGGAGGCTCTAAGTTGCATCCGTGGCACCAAAAGCAAAACAGAACAGCAAAAAAATAATTTAAGAGCTGGGGTGTGGTTCTACAGTGGAGTACTTGCCTAGCACAGGGCTCTGGGTTCAATCCCCAGCACCACGATTAAATAATCCGTGTAGGCAATAGTAAATTGAAGCAAGGCAAGGAGTAATTCCCTTTCCCTCTGGACCCAGATGCCTTTATTTCTCCTCGCTAGCAGCCGTAGCTGTGACTGAAAGGACACGGATGTGCACAATTGTTTTACACCTAGATCTTGGAATTGTTTCATGTCAATTTCTCTGTGTTCTGGTTCTTTATAAGCCTAGCTCTCTTTCTAGGAGAGTAAGTGTGGAGATTTTATCTCCTCGGTCCCTCCTGACCTGTCTGTGTGCTGGCCTTGCCCCTGGGCTAGGGACTCAGAGACAGATAAGGGAGCAGGCGGAGGACGAAGTGAAGGGAAAGCAGTGCTCAGCTCAGGGACAGGCCTGTGCACTCTAGAGCTTGTGAGCTGAGTGGCCACCTCCCCACAGATCCCGCCCCTGGGAAAGCATTATTCCCAGCGCTGGGCCCAGGAGGACCTGCTGGAGGAACAGAAGGATGGGGCCCGGGCAGCAGCTGTAGCTGACAAGAAGAAGGGCCTCATGGGGCCACTGACTGAACTGGATACCAAAGGTAGGCCCCTCCCCCTGCTTGTGCCAAGCCAGCACTTGAGTTCCTAGAGCTTCATCTGCCGCTCGCCCACTTCTCTACACATTCAGATGTGGACGCCCTGCTGAAGAAATCTGAGGCCCAGCACGAGCAGCCGGAAGATGGGTGCCCTTTTGGTGCCCTGACACAGCGCCTCCTTCAGGCCCTAGTGGAGGTGAGAGTTCCCACTCAAGACCCAAACCATGTTTCCTTCCTGTGTTTTGTTTGTCTTCTTGAGACAGGGTCTCGCTATGGGGTTCAGGCTGGCCTTGGGCTCACTTTGTAGCCCAGGCTGGTCTCAATGATTCACCTGCTCAGTCTTTTGAAGGCTGGGATTACAGGTGTGCACCACCACACCCGGTTTACCTTCGGTTTTAATGTTTCATGACTGTCGGTTTGATGAGTTTACAAAATGTTTGTGTGTCCCTCAAGCTACTTTCATGCCCTTTCTAGTCTCTGATGTTCCCTAAGATAGCTGTTCATCCAGTTCCTCATGCTGTGCCGTGGCTGAGTGTGGGTCCCCGTTTAGCTGCTTCTCCACACACCCTCACACTGGAGTCCAGGACAGTGGTGGCTCTGCGTCACATATGAGGAAACAGAGCTCAGCCAAGGAACGCTTAGTACCTCAGCTTGTCTTCAGCATCTCCATCTTTATACCCATGCCTAGCATTAAGCAACCTGTCTCACCTCCTGGACACTCACATTTTCTTTTTGCTCAAACAGTACTTTATTTCTCTATCATGTAACAGCCTGGGGCATATATTCCAGCTTAACTAAGACAGATGTAGTGGAGGTCTCTGTCTCACACTGTCAGAAGGAGATCCCGCATTTTGGGTATGATTGTCACTCCAAGAAATTGAACAAAACGATCTGGGTATAATCCCAGCTACTTAGGAGGCTAAAGCAGAGGGATTGAGAGTTTGAGGCCAAAAAAAAAAAAGTTTGAGGCCAGCCTGGACAATTGAGAGAGACTTTGTTTTAAAACTTACTTTAATCCCCCGTAATAGGGGGGAAAAATCAAACAAATATGGGGAAAGCTTTTTGGGCTGTGACTCACTGTGAATCTTTTCTCTTGATCTCTTTCCACTGGAGAGACTGTTCTATGACCACAGCTGATTGCAGGGAAGCCTAGAAAACATAACTCAGCCCCGCTGCTGTGGAGAAAGGAGAGCTTGGTGCTGGGACAACTCACAGTCCCTGTCCCTGTGTGCTCTGCAGTGCTGGGGACCTTGCAAATGCTTAGTATACCTCGGCTGTTCCCATTCCCACTGCCCAGTACTACTGTCTTCCAAAAAGAAAAAAATATCTAGCAAGGCTTTGCAGAGGTGTTGGGAAATATCACAGGGTATTTCTGATTTGTGAAGACTGCCCATAGGCCAGGAAGAAGCAAGAATATGGTAATAAGCTGGGTGTGGTGGTGTACACCTGTAATCCCAGCATTTGGGAGGCTGAGGCAGGAGGATTGTGTGAGTTTGAAACCAGCCTGGGTTACCAAGTGAGCTCAAGGCCAACCTGAACTGCATAGTGAGTCCCTGTCTCAAAAAGAAAAAAAAAAAAAAAGCATATGGAAACACTGTAGCTCTTTCATTTTCCACTCATTGCTGTGGTTTTCTAGGAAAATATTATTTCCCCTATGGAGGACTCTCCCATTCCTGATATGTCTGGGAAAGAATCTGGGGCAGATGGGGCGAGCACTTCTCCCCGCAATCAGAACAAGCCCTTCAGGTAAGTGATGTCCAGCTGCACTTGAGGCGTGGCCACCCTGACAGGAACTCTTCTCCTTAACAGGGTGAGGCAGTGAGTGGGCTACTGCATGCCAAGTGCTGAGTGCCAGCCCTGGCTGTCAGTGCACACGGGCCAAATGTCAGCTGCCTCCTTGCATGTAAATACTCTGCATGCCCCCCAAAAGGGAGTGGCTGGATAAATTGTCATAACGTCCATGATGAAGTAACCTGTACCTGTTAATTATGTCTGAGAAATATGCCTAATCAACATGAAGACCATAGAGTACCAAATGGGGAAAATGTTCATTATAGCCCAGTGCAGGTGGTATGATCTTATCTTTAGCTAAGATAGATATCAATACATGCACGTAGGGGAAAAAACCTGGAACGATACATAGCCAAACATCATGATTACTGCTAACAAAGTTTGTAGCACACACAGATTTGGGGATGGGCGTTTCCCAAAGCAAAAGGTAGATGTTCCCTAGGCTCAGAACCCTGGGGACTGCTGAGGGCTCCTTGCCAAGCTGGCCTCTGAGCTGAGGGGCTGCTCCCTGGATCCTGAGGGTCCTCTTTGCTCTCAGTGTGCCCCATACCAAGTCCCTGGAGAGCCGCATCAAGGAGGAGCTGATTGCACAGGGCCTGCTGGAGTCCGAGGACCGCCCTGCAGAAGACTCGGAGGACGAGGTGCTTGCTGAGCTGCGCAAGCGGCAGGCCGAGCTGAAGGCACTCAGTGCCCACAACCGCACCAAGAAGCATGACCTGCTGAGGTGAGTGTGAGGAGAACAGCCAGGGCTTGCCAGGAGCCTTTGGTCCTCCAGGGTTGAGGGCTCTGACAAGCTCCCTGGGCCTTGAGGACCGTGGTGCTGGGCGCACTCAGATTCTGAGCTGCAGTGGGGCTCAGGCATCCGGCATGGACTGGCATGGGTGTTTTGTTTTGGTATTGGGAATTGAACTTGGGACCTTGCGCTTGCCAGGCAGGTGCTGTGCTGCTGAGCTATATCCCCAGCCTGACTGGGGTTTTTCACATGTGAAAAAAGATAAAATTTACACTCAACCATTTTAAGTGTACAGTTCAGTAATGTTGAATGTATTCATGTTGTATGGTTTAAGTCTTTTCAGGTTTATTTTCCTTTTTCCTTAAAATTTACTTTCATTTTATGAAGAATTTCATACACAGAGAAGATCAGAAGAAAATGTAATAAATACTGGCGTACTCTTTACCAGGCCAGCTGTTAGCAGCTTGTTGGACATTGTGATTTTTATTGGCCCAATCTGGAGGTCGGTCAGTGTTTCAGCCATCAGTGTCCCTTGTGTAATAACAGCTTCCATCCATCTCATTTTGTGCTGGTCAGAGCAAGGGTACAGGTGGCAGTTGGAGGAGTATAGTAAGTAGCACAATACTCGCTGCCTTTTCATTAGGGAGCTAAGTCACATAAGACTCTTTGCTTCTCCGACAGGTGTTGTCTCTTTCTGTCTCTTCATGCCTGGTGTGTGTGTGTGTGTGTGTGTGTGTGTGTGTGTGTGTGTGTGTGTATTTTTAAGGAAGTTGTTTTGTTTTTCGGAAAAGTCTTAAATTCACAGTAAAACTGAGAGGAAGGTACAGAGATTTCGCATAAACCCCACTTGGGGAGGCCCACACATGTACCTCCTCCCGCATGAGGAACTGGAGATTGAACCCAAAGCCGTGGACATGCTAAGTAAATGCTCTATCATTGATTACAGTCCCAGCCCTTTATAGTTTTTTTGTTTAAAATGGTGCTGCTAGCTGGTCGTGGTGGTGCACGCCTATGATCCCAGCACTTGGGAGGCTGAGGCAAGAGTTCAAGGCCAGCTGCATGATGAGACTCTGTCACACACACACACACAAAAAAAGACTTGCTTAGTGGTAGAGAACTTGCCTAACATGTGCAGTCCCCTTCCCCACAAAATGTGCCGAACACATGGTGCCACATGAGCATGCTCAGTGATGTGCTGCTATGGGCAGTGGTGCCAGCCCAGGGGAGGCTCTCTGCAGAAAGTAGGGGCCACGCTCTAAAGTGACTGCCTGGTCGCCCCAGGTTAGCCAAGGAAGAGGTTAGCCGGCAGGAGCTAAGGCAGCGAGTCCGCATGGCAGACAACGAGGTCATGGACGCCTTTCGCAAGATCATGGCTGCACGGCAGAAGAAGCGGACTCCCACCAAGAAGGAAAAGGATCAGGCCTGGAAGACACTGAAGGAGCGGGAGAGCATCCTGAAGCTGCTGGACGGGTAGCCCTCACCCCACCTCAGCTGCTGCCCAGGCCTTGGGGAGACCCACTTCCTTCTGTGGGTGCCAGAAGCCTTGGCCTGGGCTGCCTGTCAGAGGGGGGCAGTTGGGAGAGGATCGTGGCCCCGCTAAGGCCAGGCAGGATGCAGGAGGCCCAGCCAGGCTGCCTGAAGCCCAGTTTCTGCTTGGCCTCAAGATGGGGGCTTTGTGTCTGGGGCTTCCTCTTTCCCTTTTTCCCCGTCCCTCCTTTCCTTCTCCCCCTTAAGGACTTCTGCCTTGTGGTTTTGTAAAGTGCAAATTTAAGAATAAAGTGACTGCTGTGGTTTTGCAAAAAAAAAAAAAAACTTGCTGTTGTGTGGAGTAGGAAGGAACTACAGTTCTTGGTGCTGTGGCAAAGTCTGAGGAGGCAGGTTGGTGGCTGTCAGACTGTACACTCACCCGTACCGTTTCTGCAGGTGCCCTTTCTGACTTCCACTTTCAGAGGCCTCTTGGCTATGTAACAGAACACCCCAAAGACACACTGGCGGGGGCTTGGCAGTCTTGGGCCAGGGTTGGCCAGTGTAGCACCTCAACAGAGCCATCCAGGGACCAGCTTCTTTGTTTTTTATGGTTCTGGAGGTTAAACCTGGGTCCTTACTCTTTTTTCTTTCTTTCTTTCTTTCTTTCTTTCTTTCTTTCTTTCTTTCTTTCTTTCTTTCTTTCTTTCTTTCAGACAGGGTCTCACTATGCAGTTCAGGCTGACTTTGAATTCACAGCAGTCCTCCTGCCTCAGCCTTCTAACTGCTGGAGTTATAAGCATGTGCCATCATGCCCTGCCTTCTCATTCTGAAGTACATCCTTTTTTATTTTTTGAGGCGGAGTGCTATAAAGTTTCCAAGGGTCGACTTGAACTTGCCTCCTGCCTCAGCCTTCCCAGTACTGGGATTACTGATATGTGCAACCACACCTGGCCAGAGCCAGGTCTTTATATGTCTCTACAGCATGAGTTGCCTGGCAAGATGGGTTACCCTCTAGCCCAGGGTGGCAGGCAGTAACAGTTGAAACCATTGTTTCCTCATTTATGCTCAGCTCTGGAGAGGGCAGCAGCCAGTTGGCTTCCATGTCCACCAAGAAGAGCAGAAGAGCCCTTTCCAGACAGCCTTCTGCCCCAGTCCCCAAACTAGTGGGGGCACATGTGGCACCTGAAACCTTCCTTGTGGCAAGAGATGACTGTAGGGTTTAAACTAGTTGGAGTAGGTTCTTCTCCCCCCAGTCCAAGCAGTGAGGAGACCGGTAGAGTAGAGACCGGTAGAGTAGCCAGGCCCTAGCATGTGTGGGACAGGCTCCTAGTCATGCCAGACTGCTGGGCAGGAAGCAGGGCCTGAGGGAGGAGGGTAAGAAATACATTGTTGCCATGAGTTCTTCCCAGACTAGTGGGAGTTAGAATGATTTGCAGCTCACTGTGGGAACTTGAGGTGCATATGGGGTAGAGGGGAGAAGGTTCTCTGAGGTAGTGACTTAGCCATAAAGAAGATGCAGTCTTTGTGTTGGGCAAACGCCCCCCATCCCACCGCAGGAAGCACTTGTGGGACTGCAGTCAAACTGGGGTGAACACATGGCCCTATCCTGGCTGACCATAGCACCCCATGCCTAGAGCCACGGTGATTGATCGAGGGGGAGGCCGTGGGGCCTCATCTGCACTACTCAAAGGCCTTTCTAAGAAATGCTTTGTGATGCTGGATTTCACTTGCTTTTGGATCATAAGCAATGGATGATAAATTTAGACCATCCAGTGACTGACTTCCCTGTCAGGTGGAAGACTGTGCCTGATAGTAGAGCCAGCTAGAGAGACAGGACAGGCCAGACACAGTGTCCTGACGATGGACCTGAGGTTTTGGGCCAGTCACTCCTGAAGCCACCAGGTCCTGCACTGGGCTTGCTTGGTCAAACTATTGAGCGGTCGAATCATTAGATAGCTCAGGGGGAACCCAATCCTACCATGGTCTGCATGAACAGTGTACCCTACTGTGAGGGAGGGACAGTACCAAGCTGTGCGGTCACGCACAGCAACCCTGCGTGCAGACCCCTTCCTGACTGACCACCCACCCCTGTGTTCACCAGGCCAGACCATAAGGTTGGTAGGTGTAGTGGAGAGAGCTCTAGGAAGGAAGATGGCTTTGTGGGCAGAGTGAGAGCCTATGTCCCAGAATTGGGTAGACGCCTAAGAGAGAGAAGGAAAAAAGATGCTATGAATGGAAGAATGCTAGAAAATGGACTGGCCTGGTTGGTTAGGGAACAGACTGAACTTTGCAGAATCTGTCCTGAGAACTCTAGTTATTTTCTGTTGCAGGTGCTTGTAGGCTGGGCCTGCCACCTGCACCTCCCTGACCTCCCCAGCACTGGGGATTTGCTTGGCCTTTGCACCGAGCTACATCCCCAGCACGTTTATATTTGGATACAACATCTAATTTGCCATCTCCTGCCTTGGCCTCCCAGAGTGCTGGGACCCAGGTGTGTCCCACCACGCCTGGCAGCACCCTGTTCTACTTGACGTCACTAGTTCCTCACGAGATGAGTAGTGGTATTTCTAGGCTGTAAAGGACACAAAGCCCCCCAGAGGTTACTGCGCCAGAGAGCACCATCACCGACAGCATTCTCTGGCCCATTTATGTCTGCCAGAGCAAAAGCAGGCCTCTTTTACTGGTTTGTGAAAGTTGAGTTCTCCCGTGTAGAGGAAGATGAGTCCAGCACAAGTCTCCAATTCTAGTTTGCAACCATCCTGACTTTTTCTTTGTATGTTTTTGGTTTTCTTGAGACAAGGTCTTGCTATGTACCTCAGGCTGGCCTTGAACTCATTATGTAGCCCAGGCTGGCTTTGAACTCACTGTAATCCTCCTGCCTCAGCCTCCCAAGTGCTGGGATGATAGGCGTGTGTCACCACGTCCTGCTCCTTTTGCTACTTAGGGAGGAAAACTCTCATATCCACCATGCAGAGGCCCGAATGCCTGTGACTGCCATTGAAAAACACAAGGGTGCATGAGAGCTGGGAGGTGAAGCCCTGACCAGGAAGGGTGCCCAGCCCTGTCCCCGCCTTCGTGCTCTGGGGGCCAGGCACCGCACTGTGGGCCGCTGTGGTCACTTCCGAGAAGGACCAGAAGGCCGGAAGTTCACGGAAGGCTGGCCCAGCTTGGGGCTCAGGATTCAGCTCCATGCTGACTCCACCTGGGTCTCTTTGCTCAGCCGGCTGCCATCTGTTCACAATCTCCATTTCCTCGTTCATACCTCGGTTCCCCACTCGGTGAGGCCGCACCAGACCCTGGAGCAGCGGAGGCGCCGGTGCCTGCCACGGTTGCCGCCAGACACGCCACACTGGCAGTGGGTGCTGTGACAGGACACGTGGTGGTGTGCAGGCTCGGAGAGTGACCTCGCAGCAGCCTCAGCGGCAGGAGGCCTGGGAAGTGGGCAGGGAGTTGCCAGGCAGAGGCTGATATTCCCGAGAAGGAGCGGTGGGGAGCTGAGGTGCAACAGCCACTGGCTTAGAGGCAGGTGTGGCAGCACAAGGGGCACTGGCTGCGTGTTGCAGGGTTGTCTGGAGAAGACGCCAGAAAGTAGGCTGGGGCCAGGCTGGGAAGCTTCGAGCAAGCGCAGAAATGGGGCTGTAGTCTCCAAGTCAGAGCTTCTCAAAGCGAGTGCCTGGACCAGCTGCAGCCCCTCACCTGGACGTGTGAAGAGATGCCAAACCTATGCCCCAGACCTCTGAGCTTCACGCTTGCTCTGTTTCAGACCTGGCTTCTCAGGTGGCTGGGGCCGGAAGACTGCTTGAGCCCTGGGCCTAAGCCTGGGAGCTTCAGGCCAGCTTGGGCAATGTAGGGAAATGCCATTGCAAAAAAATGTGACAAAACATGCCCTCCAGCTGATTCCTAGTTGTTTCTATTTGTTTGTTTCTTTTCCTTTTTGAGACAAGGTCTAGCTATGCAGTTCAGGCTGGTCTTGAGCTCACCTTATAATCCAGGCTGGTCTTGAACTTGCACTGATCCTCCAGCCTCAGCCTCCTGAATGCTAGGCGTGCACCACCATGCTCAGCCACACTGAGGTTTGAGAATCACTTTCTTGGATTGTGGGGAGCCAGGGTGAACTGTGTACAGGGAAGTGCCACACTAGCATTCCAAGGTAACGTGGCACTGTGCTCTAATAGCAGTGAGGAGGCTAGGCTGATCAGAGAGGGCAAGATGGATGTCCTCCCGAGGGCACAAGCACATGCAAAATACGAGTGGAGGAGTCGGTGGATGCCCCTTGTAGAGTAATAGTAGTCCTGACTTCTGTTTGGACACATGCTTCTGGAAGACTGAATGTATCCGCTTCCTTCCCTAGCAGCTAGGTATGACCATGTGACTGAGTTTTGGTCAGTGACTTGTGGATGGAGGTGGAAAAGACTGGTGTAAGGACAAGGCCACACATCCCAGGTCCCAAAGGGTGTGTGCCTTGGGAAGGGATGGAACCTGCCGGCCTTGAAATGTGGTTAGAGAACACCAGAGTGATAGGAAACAGGCAGCAGCAAGTGTCACCCTAACCCTGCGACTGTTTATAGCCAGATTGTTATACACGTCCATTTTATTTAAGTCTCTATTATTTTATTATCTGTTAGAGAAACCAAATCTATACTCTAGCTGATACAGTGGACATGTGGCTGGTCAAGCATTTTTTTTAAACCATATCTTTTTTTTTTTTTTTTGTCTTTTTGAGACAAGGTCTTGGCATGCAGTTCAGGCTGGTCTCAAACTTGCAATGTTACTCCTGCTTTAGCCTACCAAATGCTGGGATTACAGGAGTGTGCCACCACACCTGGCCTTTTAAACCATATTGTTTTTTCCCCTTCTCTTCTCCTTGGAGAAGATTTAAGATAGCATATAATCAAAGATATGTACAGTGACTTTCATAAAACACATAGCCTACTAAGTTTAATGGAGCTGCTCTCCGTAAGCACTAGATGTAGTGCTGTGCTTCTTGGAAGCCAAGGCAAAAATGGAAAGCAAATAAATTGACTTTAGAAAGATTGTGCCTGCCCAGGGCTCTTATTTCTTTTGGGCAAGAATATTTTGATATTAGAGGAAAAGGCAGCTCCCAATTTTCCTGAAAAAAAAATCCAATAATTTATTATGTGGGAACTGGAGTCATATATTGAAAATTATTTTCCCTAAATTTGACATCAAATGGAGATTGTTCCAGGCATGGTAGTGCACTCCTGTAACCCCAGCACTGGAGAGGCTGAGGCAAGAGGATTGCTGGGAGTTCAAGGCCAGCCTGGGCTACATGAGTGCATATGAACTATATAGCAGGACCATTTCTTAAAAAACAACAAACAAAAAATGGCCACTGTATAATAGAATGATTTTTTCCATTTTTTTATTAAAGGGATGATTTCTTATCACAACTTTGGAAGAAAGCTCAGAGCATATTACTGAAACAGTTCTGGGAGGGTGGTTCTGCAAAGGATTCAACAAGGATGGTACCAAGCGCTTGTGTGAGTTAGCTCATGTCACTGCCCCAACTCTATGTCAGAAAAAGCAGTAGTAGTGCACACATTTTACAGATGAGGAGACTGAGATTCCAAAGGGGAAGGGCCAGATCAGATAGCTGGTGCTCCTCCAGGCCTGCCCACACTCTCAGTGACAAATTACAGCATAGGCATCTAGGAGGGATCAGAGGGAAGGCACAGGAGCATTGCCTCAAAGCAGGCCCATGCTGGCCAAAAAAGATCAGGGCAATCTGTAAATATCCTGAGCCTTCTAAGAGGTGCCATTCCTGACAGAGTAAGAAAGTAGGAGTAGGTACTTTGAGGCAGCAGGGAAGCCCTACATCTGGAGCCTGACTAGAATATATGGGAAGCAACTTTGTCCTAGTTTAGAACTGTTTCCCCAAATTAATTCCCAGAAAAGAATCTCTTTGATCAAAAAGCCTGGACACTATTTAAGCCTTTAACGTGCATTGCCAAATTGCTTTCCAACAGATCTTCATACCAAGTCATTTCCACCAGAACCTAGGAATATGCATACAAGCCTTTGGTATTAGCAATATTTTAATTTATTTTTAATTTTTGGTGGTACCAGAGATTGAACTCATGCCCTTCCACTTGCCAGACAGGCTCTTGTGTCACTGAGTTAAATCCCCAGCCCTACCAATATTTTAAACTTCAAATTTGAAAGGCTATAAATGACCTCTTCTTTTAATTTGTACTTTTTTATTACTAGTGCGATAGAAAATGTCCCAGGTTTATTGTGTTTCACTGTATCCTATGACTATGTTGGGAATTCTTAAGTCTGTTATGAATTTTATGTACGTATTTATTTATTGGTACTGGGGATTGAACCCACGCTTGCCAGGCAGGCGTTTAAGCCACTGAGCTAAATCCCCAGCCTGAATTTTATGTATTTATATAAAAAAGTATCCATCAATTTTTTTTTGGTCTGAGACAGGGTTTTGCTATATAGTTCAGGATGATTTTGAACTCACTTCATAGGACAGGCTGATCTTGAACTGGAAGTGATTCTCCTGCCTCAGCCTCCCAGTGCTGGGATTATAGGAGTGTGTGGACACACCTGTCTTCATCATCTGTTAAACATCTCCCCAGTCTGAAGACCTGAAATTTGCCTTTCACTGTTGGCTATGATTTTGGAATAAGGTAGGGTTTGACTTTTTATTTATTTTTTAAAGAGGAAAAAAAAAGCACAGAAAAATTAGAAAGCAATCAAGCAAACAAACAACAAAAGCCAAATGATAACAACAACAAGTAGTGATACTGGATTTCAAAATAAAATGATAGGAATTTAACAAAGGTTGTTATATTACACATTGCTATCTTCAAAATAATTGCTCAGGTTGACTTTTTTCTTTTCAGCCATGGAAAAAGTGTTTTTGTTTGTTTTTAAAGATGGAGTCTCCTTACGTTGCTCAGGCTGGTCTAGCTCACATTTCGCAGTGTGTGCTAAGCACTTCCCACTGGGGCCTCACAAATTCTCCAGAGAATTTTGGGGCACGGATGTCCCCATATTCCAGGTGAAGAAACTGAGGCTTGGACATTAGTAAAGCATGACGCACCTCAGCAGCTTCCCTTTGTGCTGCGAGGAGAGTAATAAACTGACCTCCCACAACAAGGGGCCCAGCCCTGGCCCTTGGGCCTTGCTCTGCGCTCTCCACTTCCTTCGGAAAGCGCAGGAATCCGGGAGAGGCCGAGGGGGTGCTGGAGGCAATCTCTCCTCAGTCCGGGCCAGGCAGCCAGCACTGAGCCACGCCCCAGGACCCTCAGGGCCGCCTGCTGGACGGTGGCCGTTCCCCAGGCCACCCCACCCTGGCCCCGCGGGCCCAGTCACGTGGCCCTGCGGTCCTCTCTGGCTTCCTCCCTCCAGGGTCCGGCTGGACTCCCCTCGCTCTCGCCTCCGGGCCACACCTCCTCGGGCCGGGGCTGGGGTCTGGCCCAGGCCTGTCTCTGCGGACCCGGGCCGCAGTTGACCACCGGCCCTCGACTCCTCCCGCTGCCGGCTCTGGCCCTGTCCTTTTCCTGTGTCCCTCGCCCTCCAGTCTGGGCCCAGCTAAGCGCCCAGTTCCCTCCCGGGCTCTAGTGGGTGGGGACTGGGCGGGGAGCCCAGGCCGCACGGCGCGTCTCAGGGCTGCGGAGGCCACGGGAGACCTGCCGGCCTCGGGCAGCGCAGCGTAGCGAGTTCGAATCCCGCCTGGCCTGTGAGCAGCTCCCGCTCTCCACGCCGTAACTCCCAGGACCTCGGCCACCCACTCCGAGGCGGTGCGCGTCCCGCCGCCGCCCGGCGCAGGCTCCTCCCCGCTGACATCAGCGCGCGGAGCGGCGAGCCCCGAGGAGCGGCGGCGCCCGCACACCACGGCCTCGCACGCCGCGCGCGGCACTGCAGGTTCGCTGCCTGGGTCGGGCGGCGGGTGCGGGGACCCTGGCCGGGGCGGGGCGGGGCGGGGCGGGGCCGGGCCCTCCCCTCCAGCACCCCCAGCCGGGCTCCGCAGGTGCGGGCGGCGGGAGCCGAGCGGGGATCGGGCGGGGCCGGGGTCTCAGACGCTCCGCGCCGGGGCGCCCCTGGAGGTCGAGCGTACCCGACTCTCGGCACAGGCGTGGGGTCCTGGGCGGCCGCGGGGCCCCGGTGCGGGGAACCCGTGGGGATGCGGTGATCCGGGCGCTGTGCGTGCTGAGGTCTGACGGGGCTGGGGGGTCAGCTGTGCACTGTGTTTGGAGTCGGGGGTGTAATAAGTTGAGATTTGGTTTGGAGGACCGGGGGAGGGGGTACTTTCTCGGTGTGGAGGAGAGGAGCTGGAGAAGCAGGTGCGCAGCAAGCGGGCTGTCTGGCTTAGAGATGTGCTCCGGTCATTTTGTGCAGGTGTGCATGGATGTATATTTTGTCTTTTTTGTTTTTTTCAGACAGGGTCCGAAGCCTGGCCTTAAATTGGTGATCCTCTTGGCGCAGCCTTGCCTCCTGGCTGGAATGTGTGCTTTCTAGTGTAAGAGTCTGAGTGAGAACTCTGGGTATGGTGGTGCATGCCAGTAATCCCAGCACCAAGAAGGCTGAGGCAGGAGGACTGCTGTGAGTTCAAGGCCAGGCTGGACTATATAGCCAGACCCTGTCTCAAAAAAAAAAAAAAGAAAAGTCTGAGTGCGAGGTGTTGGGTGGCAGGCAGGTGTTAGGGTTAGGGTACCTGCGGAGGCTCCGTGGACATGTGTGCTGCCATCTAGGTGTGCACAGCAGAGCAGGGAATGTGCTGTCTGGATACAAGACAGGTCCTGGAGGCAGATGTCTGGGTTCAGGGGTGTGGATGAGGCTTGGGTGGGTTTCTGGTGCAGGGATGTGTGTAGAAATACAAGGGTTCTGTCTACTGTAGGTGCCCCCTGAGATTGCTCCTGGAGCTTGCCATCAAAGTTTCCTTTCTCAGTTTCTCATAGTTTCTGTCCTGGAGCAGAGTCCCATCCAAGGAAGTCTCACACCAGGCCCTCTTTCTGGCAGGGGACAGAGAAGGAGAGCCTGCCAGAGGCCATGCAGCACGCTGGGCTGTGTTTGACTTTGCCCTCTGTGGCCCTGGGTGGAGCTGTGAGGCTATGTTGTTTGAAGGGGCCCCAGTTGGAAAGACCAGCTGTGAAGACAGCTCTTCCATGGCCTCTGAGCTTAGCAAAGTTGCCTGGGACCCCAGCTGGTGTCATTTGGGCACCTGTGGTGTCACTTGGGCCCCACCCACCTCTGACCTCAGTCTTCCCATTCCTCATCTGATAAGTGGGGAGAGAACTCTTTCCTACAGGATGAGCAGAGGCCTCACAGTGGGGAAGTCCAGGCAGAATCAGGGTGAGATGAAACAAGAAGGAAAGACAGGGTGAGAGTATTTCTCAGCTGCCAGGACCCAGAGGGGGAGTCAGGAGGGAGAGGCCTAGGGAGTTCCAGCTGTGGCTGTTGTTGCTGTGGTAACAGTGAGAAGGAGCTATTTAAAAACATGGTTGAGATATTGCTGGAAGCCCCAGCTGCCGGAAACCTGATTTCTGAGAGGCCAAGGAAGGGAGAAGGAGGGAGAGAGAAGACACCCCAGCAGTTCCAAGGGTAAGGCCAGGACACTGCTAATCTCAGGGACGGGGCATCTTCCGGGCCCTGTACCCCCACAGGCTGCCCAGGGATGTCATCTGCTGTCCTCTCAGAGATCAGGGTTTCCTTGGGTATCTGGATTTGGAGCGGGAGTAATTGGGAAGTGAGTGTCAATAAAGACATAAAGAAATGCATGACTTTGTTAAGTAAAAAATTATGTTGCCATCATGAAAATTGTTTTCCTCTGGGCCGAAGAATTTTCGGAAGGAATGTTCTTGAATGAGCACATGACTGGAGAATGAATGAATGTCGAATGATTTTATTAAATGAATGGATCAACGGGTGAGTAGGTGTAGGTTGCAGAACCGAATGAGGGATGTGGTTAATTTCCAAAGGGAAGGCGGGACCTGGCTGAGTCTCCTCCTTCCATACCCCTTAGGAGCCCTGGCTGTGGCCAGGGAGCAGTGGGCCATGCCGGGGGCAGTGGAAGGCCCCAGCTGGAAGCAGGCAGAGGACATTCGGGACATCTATGACTTCCGAGATGTTCTGGGCACGTGAGTCTTGGAGCAGGGTGGGGATGGAACTGGGCAGGGCCTCATTCCTGGAGAGCTGGGGGGGACCAGGGCAGGTGGTGCTTCCTCTGGTTAGTTGATCAACAGTTGTGTTCCCTGCAGCCTGTGTTGTCCTTGCCACAGCCCAGGTTGACCCAGGCTTCTCATTTCTGGCTGGCAGTAGTGGGGACCGGCTGCTTTTGCACAGCTAGCTGTTCCTAATGAAGAGAAGGAGGTAGGGGAGGATAAAGGGGCCACTTACCCAGCTTGTCTGCAAGACCTGAATTTCCTAGCCTAGGTTTGGAAACTGAGGCTGGACATGGTTCTGTTCTTGGTGCTGGGGATCCAGAAGCAACTGACACCTGGTGTCTGCCCATCAAGTTGACCCAGGACACGTAGGGAAGGCAAGACCACAGACGATGACAAGAGTGTGTGCTGTGCTCCGTTGGGGTTGGGGAGGGGCTGTGTAGAGCTGGGACGGCTGTGGCTTCTGCCTGGAGAAGGGGTCACTAGAAATGGACTGAAGGACAGGAGGTGGGCACATTCAGAGAGGGAGAGGGGAATCCAGACAGAAGTGAAAGAACAAGACGTCCCGACTGACTAACGAGTCCGTTCCAAAGAAGTTTTGTGAGCTGGGTTTGTTCATAAGCTGACAGTCTCATACAGTACTCCAGTGGGAGTCCTGGGCTGGGGACTTAGGGCATAAGCAATGGTCAGAGGCATGATGCGTGTGGGAAAAGGTACAGAGCCTGATAGGGCTTAAGGTGGAGATAGAGTGGAACAGAGAGTGTGCAGGATTTTGAAAACCAGGCTAACAAGACTGGATGTTATTTGTGGGCCACAGGAAGCCTTTTTAAATTTTCTTTTCTTTCAAGACAAGGTCTTGCTATGTAGCCCAGGCTGGCCTTGAATGAACTCGCAGCAGTCCTCTTGCCTCAGCCTCCCGAGTTTGGGACCATAGGCATGGCCACCACATCTGGCCATAGGAAGACAATTAAGACTGGCCAGTGTGGAAGGTGGACTGGAGAGGGCCAAAGCTGGAGACCAGTACCATGGTGACGCAGTTATTCCTGACTTCCAATGATTAAAATGTTACCACAGTGAATGTTTTTATGACTTTTTTTTTCTTTTTTGGGTATGGGAATCAAACTCAGGACTGTGCGTTTGCCACCTTTATGACTTTTTTTTTTTTGGTACCGGGGATCGAACTCACGACCTCGCACTTGCCAGGCAGGCGCTTAAGCCACTGAGTTAAATCCCCTGCCCCATCTCTTATGACTTTTTACAAAAATGTCTGTGGTGCTGGACATTGAAGCCAGGTCCTCACACATGCTAAGCAAGCATTCTACTACTGAGATTTCTAAAATACATTTTAAAATTTTGAGGCAGGGTATTTCTAAACTGCCCAAGCTGGCCTTGAACTTGAAGTCCTTCTTGTCTCAGCCTCTCTGGTAGCTGGGATTACAGGCATAGACACTAACCTGGCTGATATCACTAAGGGAAGGCAAACAGATGTGAAAAGAAAACCCTAGCCAGTCTTTCTTAATCAGTGAGTCTTAGCGTAAGTGAAATTATTTGCTCCTTTCTAGAAGCCTGGTCTAAACTCCTGCTTCCTAAACTTCACTGAACATACTAACTACTCGAGGACCTTGCTAAAATGTAGATTGTGATTTAGGAAGTGTGGCGTGCTGACTGAGATTCTACATTTCTAAAAAGTTCCCAGGCAAATGATGGTGGCTCTTCAGGATTTTGCAAGATATTAAATTAGCTGTGACCCACATTGGCTTTGGCAGGAAAGGGATGAATCAGCCACATGTGTGATCTGAATGCTCAGGGTAGACTTCAGACCTGGTTGGACCCAGGGCCCACGTGATGTGTGGAAATGGTCTTTGACCCTTTTTCAGGTCTGGTTTCCTTTGTTTCAGTCTCCTGGTTTCCTTTGTGTTGGCTTCTGTCTCAGGTACTCTTTGCACTGCACCAGGCTTGCATCCTACCAACTTCACAGGAGAGAGTACCTCATTCTCACAGTGCCAGTAGGTGGCCTTGCATCATGTGATCAGTGCCCATAGCCAGGGGACGAACTATGATTGGTCACCTCTGGGTTGCGTGGCCACCTCTGGAGCAGATGGTAGACAGAAGAGTCTCATCATATTTCCTAACCCAAAGGTGTTAACCTAATTCACAGGGGTGGAGCGAGGTTAGGGATGTGGGAACTATAGTCCTCACCTCCTGAACCTTCTTCCCTGCAGGGGGGCCTTCTCAGAGGTCATCCTGGCAGAAGATAAGAGGACAAGGAAGCTGGTGGCCATCAAATGCATTGCCAAGAAGGCCCTGGAGGGCAAAGAGGGCAGCATGGAGAACGAGATTGCTGTTCTGCACAAGTACGTGAGCCATAGCCAGGCTGGACCCAGACTGACTTTGCCTTGACCCCTCCAGCCCTTCTGCTTTGGACCAACCATTTAACCTTTCTGGTCCTTGTGGTCTCATTTATAAAATAGAGATAAGACCTCCCCTTGACAGGAGTATGCGGGAACAGTTAGAGGTCCTTTGTTTTGAGTGGCTGACACAACAGCTAACAAGGGAGATCAACTGATGTGCTAGGATTTATTTCCAGTGGACTGATATGCTCAACCTTCAAGTATGGCTTGAACCCACACCTCAGCCACTGCTGTCTCTAGACCTGGTTCAGGTTCTACCCACGCATTCACACATGCGGCGGGCTGTGCCTGCTGACCCTGCTGCACCTAACTCCCACGTCTGGCTCACACTGGAGAGCTTGTAGAGAACCTTCACTTCCGGTCTCTCCCCTGAGTTTCCCAGCTACCCCCGAAGGACAGAAATGATCTTTACTATCAGGAAATGAAAGTGGGAGAACAAGGCCCAGAGAGAGCCAGGGACTTGCCCAGAGCCACGGCTTCCTCTCCAAGATCAGTCACCTTTACTGATCTGTCCACTGAGTGTTGACTGCTCCAGGCAGCTCACCTGTATCACCCCTGCCCTGGGAAGAAGTCCTGTCCCTGGCTGCATTTTAGAGATGACAAAACTAAGGCAAAGGCCACATTTGACTCAGTGAGCATTACTGCACACCTGTACTGCACACACTGGGGAGATGGTGATAAGCAGAAAAGTCTCGGGGTATGTGGCTGACCTTTGGGGTGCAGGCTGACAAGGTTATAACAAAATGTTTTAGGCACCCGCTGTCCATCGGGGCTACTGTGCAAAAAGGCTGGTGCATGTAGCGCTTTACAAGCAGGATGTGGATCTAGGCCTGCCTGCGGCCAGGGCCCTGAGTTTGCTCCTTTACTGTTTACCTTCTGAGAAACTATAATGAATCATATGAATCATCTTTTCCTGGTGGTGCCAGATCCATGGTTTGTCTTGCCAGGAGTACAGACACTGGGGTGGTGGCTAAGCTGTACTCGTTTCTCATTTCAGGATCAAGCACCCCAATATCGTAGCCCTGGATGACATCTATGAGAGCGGCGGCCACCTCTACCTTGTCATGCAGCTGTGAGTGCTGCTGCTGCCCCTCTCCCCCTGCCCTGCTGCCACTCCTCCCTTGGCCACACCGTCTGTCCCCTGCTGCAGGGTGTCAGGTGGGGAGCTGTTCGACCGCATCGTAGAAAAAGGCTTCTACACGGAGCGCGACGCCAGCCGCCTCATTTCCCAGGTGCTGGACGCCGTCAAGTACCTGCACGACATGGGCATCGTCCACCGAGATCTCAAGGTGGGGCTCGCAGGGCGCCTGGGGTGGGACTTCCGGGAAGGCCTCACTGCTGGCCTCGGGGCCTTTCACCCGCTTCTGGAGCCATGGCCTCCCACCTGAATGCAACTGAACCACCTCCCCCATGTCAGATGAGGGACTGGTACTGTCCTTTTACCTGGATAATGTGTGGTGTGCTTTTCTGATCATGTATGTTCCACTTTGTAGAGAACCTTGGTCGGGACAGCAAAGCATAAGGAAGGAGGCCTGAAATCCGCTCCTCAGGCAGGGATGGGGCACATGCGTAGCACTCTCAGTCTGGTCCAGGAGGTGACCAGCTCTGTGTTTGACTCTGGCCTGTCTTGCTGTGTGCAGTAAGCATGGTCCTGCAGGACAGAGTTCTGTGTCGGGGGTGTCCACAGGCATGGCTGCTCCCTGGCTCAACACCGGTAAAGTGGGCTTCTTCAGGCCGGCAGGGCATGTGGTGAGGATGAAGCCAGTCAGGCACTCAGCCAGTGCTGGCACGTGGAGATGTTCCAGAAGCATTCCTCTGGTTTACAGAGAATTTCCTCCCACCTCCCCTGGCCCGTGTCCTTGCTGAGAGCTTCCTTGAGTTCCTCCTGCCTTTAGCCAAGATGGAAGCCATCCGGCTGCCCAGTGGCTATTAGGGTTCACTGTCCCAGGCAAGCCGGCCCCTGGCCAGCCCTGACTGTCGATTCCCCTGCCTTCCCCCTCCAAGCCAGAGAATCTGCTTTACTACAGCCTGGATGAGGACTCTAAGATCATGATCTCAGACTTTGGCCTCTCCAAGATGGAAGACCCAGGCAGCGTGCTCTCCACAGCCTGCGGGACCCCTGGCTACGTGGGTGCGGAGGGCCCTGGGCTAAGGCTGTGGGCAGGGAAGGAACCAGGAGCTGCAGGCAAAAACTTGACACCACCCTGTCCCCTTTCTTCCATAGCCCCTGAAGTGCTGGCCCAGAAACCCTACAGCAAGGCTGTGGACTGCTGGTCCATTGGGGTCATTGCCTACATCCTGTAAGTAGGGGCAAGGCCCCTGTGCACTGTGGCTCCACGGGTGCCCTCCCCCTGCAACCCTCCCCCGTTCACAGTTGTATCTGCCTATTAATTACTAACATCACTTCATTTAGTAGATACTACGTTTCAGGCACTGTGTCACCAGACCACATGCCTGCCTTAGAGAGCTGACACTATAGTAGGGAAGCAGAAAATTAAAAAGCAGACTGATCTATAAAGTACTGTCAAGGGGTAAAATGAATGCTGAGAAGAAAAATGCAGGAGCAGGAGGGGGAGAGGGGTGGGTGCCATTCCAGATAAGGTCAGGGAGGCGCTCTGTGCAGGAGACATCTAAGTGGCATCTTGAATGAAGTGAGGAATCGGACATTTGAAGTTTGGGGGAAGAAAGGGTGAGGCAGAGGGAAGAGCAAGTGCAGAGTCCCCCAAGGATGGCAAATGGTGGCAATATCAAGAAACAAAAGACCGGAATGAGCCGTGTATGGTGGCACCTGCAGAAAGATTGCAAGTTCAAGCCCAACCTGGGCTGCTTAGCACTTTGTGAGACCTTGTTTCTGAAAGAAAAGAAAATCACAGATAGGGCTGAGGACATAGCTCAGAGCAAAGGCCCTGGATTCAGCCTCAGTAGAGGCGGGGGTGCAGTGTCGCTGGGGAGGCAGGAGCAGCTTCTGCAAAGGGGAACCTCTTCCTGTGGGTCCTCCTCTCTCCCGTCTTGCCCGTGAGCTCCAACCTAGAGTCCAATGTGCCGCTGAAATGGAAATGAGGACCAGTTTCTCCTGCCCAGGCTCTGCGGTTACCCCCCCTTCTATGACGAGAACGATGCCAAACTCTTTGAACAGATTTTGAAGGCTGAGTACGAGTTTGACTCTCCTTACTGGGACGACATCTCTGACTCTGGTATTTTGGGGTTCACCTTCCTCTCTTGGGCCCTACTGGTGGTGCCTCCCTTATCTGCTCTGGTGTCTCCTCACCACCCTCCTTCCTTCCGATTCCCCAGCCCAGATAGTGAGCTGAGAGCAGACACCCATCTGCTTGGGTGTGGTCTGAGAAGTGTGTAGGCATGCAATCAATCAGTCTTCAAACACAGTATTTTTGAAAATACCTCCCCCTACTGACTTCCTAATGCCTAAAACACTACCATAAACATTTCCATCCTTCCATTTGTATTCCCTGCCCAGAGGCAATCCTGTGGAGGTGTTACGAAGTGTGAGCACCCTGCATGGTCTTGACCATGCTTAAAGGAAGGGAGAGGACTTTGAGTTGGGGTGGGGGCCCTAGAAGAAGACAGGATATTGCACAGGCAGATCTGGCCTCTGTCTCGGTGTGTGCAGTGCTGCCCCATGGGAGTACTATATTGGGGTGTTCACAGGCACTGCCCTGCTGTGTCTTTGCTTTTATCTTGGGGTTCAGCCAAAGATTTCATCCGGCACTTGATGGAGAAGAATCCGGAGAAGAGGTTTACCTGTGAGCAGGCCTTGCAGCACCCTTGGTGAGAGTCCCTGTGGGCTGTGGGTTGGGCGTGGCCCGGCCCAGCCCGTTTGGTCCTCACAGGCACCCTGCACATCCCCCCTCCTCAGGATCGCAGGAGATACAGCTCTCGATAAGAACATCCACCAGTCTGTGAGTGAGCAGATCAAAAAGAACTTTGCCAAGAGCAAGTGGAAGGTGAGCCCAAGGCCCTGTGTCCCAGGTCCAGCCTCCTCAGCAGGCCCACCCCCCTCCACCCAGTCAGCCTGTACAGCAGCCAGCACCAAGCCAGGCAGAGGTAACTAGTCAGGGACACTTTCCGAAGGACTCAAGGTGTTCATTCATTCAGTAACCACCCCGTTACACTCAGTTTCAGACAGGGTCCCAGACTCTCATGTCTAAACACGTAAGTCTTCTTCAGGAGGCAGCAACTGACCCAGCCTACGGGGCAGACCTGTCAGCCAAGCAGGAATTAGCCCGGCAGAGAGAGCAGCAGTGCAAAGGTTGAGAGCAGGGGCCGGTCTGGCCGCTCAGGAAGTGCTGGTGGGAGGCGTGAGGGCCCTGAGCAGCAGCGGCCCAGCTGGAGAAGCGCGGCTGGGCTAGGTGGCTTAGGTCTTGAAGCCACAGTGGAGCCCTAACTTGATGCTGGGATGTTGAGGAGTCCCAGAAGGATCTGAAGCAGGAATCTGCCCTTTGGAAGGGGCTCTCAGGGTGCAGACAGCAGCAGTGTGAACTGTGGGAGACCCTGTGAGGGGCTGGGACAGAGATGCAGGAGGGAGATGCCAGGCTCCTGGAACAGTAGCAAGACAGACAGTGGGTGAGGACAGCAGAGCCTGAGGAAGCAGAGTACAGGAAGTGCTGCAGTGGACGAGGAGCGGGGAGACATCTGCTCAGGGACAGAGAGGACAGCAGAACCTCACCTGTGACGGTTATCCCAGGGGCAGAAATATGTCTGGAGAGGATGTCTTTAGTTTTGGATGTGGTAAATTTGACCTCTCAGGGGTAACCTGAATAGAAAATCACACACACACACACACACACACACACACACACACACAAGTTACTAAACATTTCTGCAGCTCAGTTTCCTCCTCTGAAATCTGTAATAGTGCTTGCCTCAGGGCTTTTTGTGTGGATTGCATGAGTTACCACACGAGTGCTTTGCACAGTGCCTGACGGTGCCATGACGTTTGGAACAGCAAGCTGTGGGCGCGTCCTTGTAAGTGCACATTTCAGTTATCAGCGTGTGATTGTGAATATGTGACTAAATTTAACAGAGCCGTGTAGAGGTTTTGGGGCTTTCAGAAGCACCAATGCATAACCCCAAATGAAGAGAACAGGACCCTGCTGAGACCCCAGCCTGGCCTGCAAGCTTCCCCTTCCCTCTCCCCTGTCCCCACAGCAAGCCTTCAATGCCACAGCTGTGGTGCGGCACATGCGAAAGCTGCAGCTGGGCACCAGCCAGGAGGGGCACAGCCACCCGGCGAGCCACGGGGAGCTGCTGACGTCCCCGGCGGGAGGTGAGGACCAGGTCTGTGGAGGGGCAGTCTGGGAAGAGGCCCTGGCCCCGAGCGGCTCGCCACAGCCAGCTCTGCTCTCTCCAACGCAGGACCGGCAGCTGGCTACTGCTGTCGAGACTGCTGTGTGGAGCCAGGCCCAGAGCTGTCCCCAACACTGCCACCCCAGCTCTAGGCCGCTGGTCTACACCAGGGTTTCCTCCATGGAAACAGCTGGGGGCAGTCTGCTCCCCTTCCTGGGGAGCCACTCTGCCCCGTGCCCTCCGCACCCCCACCCTCTCACTCATCACCACATTTTCCATACAAATGTTTCTATTTTATTGTTCCTTCTTATAATAAAGGGAAGAAGATAAAACCACAGACAGTTCTGCCTCCCCAGAATCTCCCCACTCCACCTTGTTGTGCAAACCAACTGATTTGGGGGCGTCTGGCCCGAGGTAGTTGCAGGGAACCCTTCCTGACCTGAGACAGAGTGGGCGGGAGATGGGGTGTTGGCTGACAGGAAAGTCCTTTGGGGAATTTCTTTGTCCAGGGCCCCACTATACTTGCTCTCTGGACTGCTTCCTTCGCTTTGCTGGCGGCTCCTGAGCATGGTGGCGGGGACGGCGCAGGTCAGCACAGAATAGCACCTGGAGGGGCAGGAGGTGGCTGTGGGAGAAGGATGCACTGGGGAGGGCTGTTGGAGCTCGTGACAGCATAAGGGGGGCAGAGCTACAAGGGTCAGGGCTGGGGGAGGCCAGAGTCTTTGAGGGTCACTGGGGGAGTGGACAGTCCATGGGTTGTGACTGGAGAATCCTTTAGGGAGTGGGCTGGAGACCAGGAGAACCTAGGCACACTCACTGCTTGGGCCCAGCCAGCATAAGGTCCCCACAGGCACCGGAAGAAGTCCCCTAAGTCAGAAGCAAGGAAGTTACATGAATTGGCCCCACCTGCCCCCATCCATAGGGCTGGGGAAGAGTGGGAAATTTCTTTCACTCCTGCCCAGTGCCCAGTACCTCCCTTCTCACCCAGTTCCTTGTTGGCCTGGGGACTTGGGCCCTTGGCCCAGGACATGCTGGGGTGCCAGCTGTAGTCACGTCGGGCGATCTGCCACACGTGGACGTCCACAGGCAGAGCCTGCGGTTTGTCTAGAGCCATAAGGCAGATGCAGTCAGCCACCTTGGAGAGACAGATGTGCAGTGTGGAGGAGCAGCAGGACCCAGCCAGCTGTGCTTGACTCTGGGGTTACTGCTGCTCTGTGTTCTCCAGCAATAGACATCCCCTGTTACTTACTCTAGTGAGGCTCTAAAAGCTGCTACCAAACGCGCTCCAACCTGGGTTTCAACATGCTCTCATAATCTGAGAGAGCAGACAAGAAAATGCAAGCTTTGAAAGGCGAAGTGACTGGGCCCAAGTCACATTACTGGGAACAGGCTGTACCAAGATTTAACGTTAGGCCTGCATCCAGAGTCTATTAAAAAGCCTCTTTAAATGAAAATTCATTTTTTTAAGCTACCGAGAAGTATAAAGAAGAAAAAGACTAATTCCAACCTGTTTTTTTGGGGGGGGAATTTTTTTTTTGGTACTGGGGATTGAACTCACGACCTCACACTTGCCAGGCAGGCGCTTAAGCCACTGAGCTAAATCCCCAGCCCCTAATTCCAAACTTCCAATCATCTTACTGCTATTTAACTTACAACAAACAAGTTCTTTAAGGACATAAAACTTCAAGAAAAGAAGAAAATTAAAAGTTTTTCTCCTCAAAGGTAGCCACTGTGAACTTCCCTACCATTCCCCTTGGAAATTTCTGCATACAGCAGCAGCATATATAATGCACCTACACAAATGGCCTTTCTAAAACATCATTAAAATATTCACTTTCAAGTTCTTTCTGCACTCTGCTCTTTTCCCTCAGAACATGTCTATATCCTTTTTCCTCCTGGCTCTGCCTCTAGAAGCCAGGCATCCACCAGCCTCCCCTCTGCTTCTCATGGGGTACCCCATCTCCTTGGGGCTCACCTTGGTGCCCACCCCAGGGAGGGTGCAGAGGGCCTTGTGGGCCTCCTCGTAGGGCGCCACGCGAAGCTGCTGCAGCCAGGCTGGCCCACCCCGTTCTTCCAGGATGGCTCGGGCGCTGGCACTCACGTAGCGGGCCCGGTAGCCCAGGCCCAGCTTCCTAAGGCGAGCCTCCACCTCTGGCCCTGTGCAGTGGGGTAAGAGCAGGCTGTGTGTGAGCCCCCGTCCCACAGGCACCCGCTCCTTAAGTGCCCGCCCCGTAGCCATAGGGGACAGGAGGCTATTGTATGACACAGTAAAGGGTTAAGGGCTGTGAGAGTGTGGGTGTGTGTGGGTGTGTGTGTGAGAGAGAGACAGACAGACAGACAGACACAGAGACACAGGGTCTGGCTGTGTAGCCCAGACTGGTCTTGAACATCAGCCTCCCCAACATTGGCATCACAGGTGGGTACCACCACACCTGGAAAGTTCCTTAACTTTTCCAAAGATCGTTCATACCCATGATCTTAATAATCAAAAGTTTCTATTATTTTTTGTGGTGCTAGGGATCAAAGCTTGGGCCTCGGGCATGCAAGGAAGAACTCTACCAGTGAGCCACATCCCCAGCCCTACCAGCTTCCCTTAGTAAGTGCTGCTACCGTGCACTGGCAAAGTGCACAGGTGTGTTATCATGCTTATTTTTCTCAAGAACCCCAGTGGCAAGGCTGTTTTTCCTAAGTGCCCTGCCAGTTCTGCTCAGCCATCATGCCTTGCCATGTGTCTGAGTGTCAGTTCCTCGCTATTCTGTACTGTGCTTTTTTGCTGTGCTCATTTACGGAGAAAATGAGACCTTAGAAGAGGTGAGTTAATAGTCAATAAATGACACAGTGGAGATGAAGTCTGTGCCAGGACCCCACTGCTTGCTATTTCACTCCACTGCCATGAAATTGCTCTATTTACTCCAACATCCTTCGAGATGCAAATTGTTGGCTGAGCAAGGTGGTACACACCTATAATACCACAACTCTGGGAGGCTGAGGCAGGAAGATTGCAAGTTTGAGCCTATTCTGGGCAACTAGTGAGATCTTGTGTCAAAATAAAAAATTAAGAAGAGGGAAAAGGGTTAGGGATATACTCAGTCTCAAGGCACTGGGTTCAATTCCCAGTACTTCCAAAACCCACCCCCAAAACAAAAAAGCCAAAACTCTGTTCTTCCCCTTCTACAAACAAGAGAAGGTTGCAGGGGTGAGTGAATTAAGGTCTTACAGCTACTGGGCCAGGAACTAAAGACCAGGCTTCTAAATGTCAGAAAATCTCAATCTCAATCTCTGGGTTTTTTTGTTTTGTTTTGTTTTTATGAGACAGCCTTGCTATATTGTTCAGGCTGGCTTTGAATTTACTATGTAGTCTAGGCTGGCCTCAACCTGGAGGCAGTACTCCTGCCTCAGCCTCCTGAGTGTTGGGATTATAGGCACCCAGCCCCAAAATGTGTTTTTGAGGTGAGCTATCTTCTTGCTGTGCAGTCCACAAGTGCTTGGCCTTGTGTGGTTCTTATACGGGCCAGCTGGTATCTGTGCCTCTGTGAAACTGTTGCTGTTCACAGCATGCATGTGCTTTGGATGAAAAACTGTTTCATTATAGTGACATCAGCTTAATTTTCCACATACTTCCTGTGGCGCCAGCACTCCTAAGTGCAGGACTTGTCACCTTTCATTCTGCCTCATGACAGCTGTAACAAATAGATGCTATTATCTTCATTTCATAGCCATAGCCACTGAGGCATGGAGATGAGGCAGAGACAGAGCTGGAATGCGGCACACATGTGCTGACCCTCAAACTACTGAACAGTATACACTGATGCTTCTTTGATGAGGCATTGGAGCTACTGATGAGCAACTACACTCAGACACAAGGGCAAGTATGACGGGCTGAGCAGACTGAGCAGGGTGGTTCTGGACAGGCAGTGCTGGGGCAAGTGGCAGATGGTGACTAGGGAGCTTGGTGGCACGGGCCCCCCTACTCACCGGCTAGGGCCTGCAGGCTGGGAAAGCCATGGTAGGAGACACCATCGAGCTGGACAAGCTGAGGGCCGAGCGCCTGGCAGAGCCGCTCCACCATGCCAGTGATGCGAGTGATGTTGTTGTTGGAGGAACAGATGAAGGAGAAAAGGCATTCGATGGGGTCCTGACGCAACACTCGTACCCCTGAGGACCAGAGGGGGGCCCCAGGATACTGAGGGACAGCACTGCTACAGAAAGCAATGCCAGACCACTTATTCTGGTGGCACCTTCCGAAGTCTACATCACTGCCTCATTTCACTGATAAATGTCACCACATAAGCACCATGAGGGCAGAGGTTTGTGTCTATTTTGTCCCCTGCTCTATCACCTGTTACACACTGAATGTTCTTACATCTTTACCAAATGAATAAAGTCACCTGCCCCAGGCCACACTACCACAATTAAGTTCCATCATTTTATAATGGTACCAGTATGGTGGTAACAACAAAGTGCCAGGCACTATTCTCAGCTCCTTTATTCCTCATAAATCCTATGAAGCAGACAGAAGACCCACTTTACACAGTCACAGCCAAATAACCAATGCTCAAGCACTCCGACCTCCACTGGGCCGTATCCTCACCTTGGAATTTCCGAGCCACCTCTTGGAAGTGGGAGTCCACGGTACCCCAGTCTCTGTACAGCTGGGCCAAGCTGACATCCAGCTGGAAGTACTTGCGCACGACCTCCAGCTCCTCCACGGTGGGCCTGCTGAGCCTGCCCTTGTCCCCCCTGTACACAGTGCAGTGCAGCTGCTCCTCGGTCTGCGTCAGTGTCCACACCTGGCCCGCCAGCACGCCGCTCCAGTGTGCAGGACTCTGCTCTTTCCACCTGCGCCCGGGTGTAGATGGGCCTCACACTGCTTCCTTCCTTCACCCTTCGGATCCCTCCTGTCCCTCTGATGCCTTGTTTACAAAGCTGACTTACTAATTACCAAATAACGGTGGTAATTCTTTGCCTGGTCCTCACACTGCTGCAGACTTACCACCTCCATTGGCTAAAGCAGTGCTTATTTCCTTTTCTAAATCTAAAGGTGCACTCTCCTCCGTTACCTCCAACATTCCTTTGCACCTCCGCCAGCAGCACAAAGCAGGGGAGGGGCCTCTCAGACGCAACCACTCACCGGAAGGACTGTCCAGAAGCTAACACCAGGTCCAGGCACAGCTCCGCGCGTGGACATGGGATAGAGGCCCAGAGGGCCGGGCTGCAGGCGAGTGTCCTGTGCCTCATACTACAACCGGAAGGAAGCCTGCTATGGTTGCGACACAGGCCCCGCCCACTCCCGTTTCTCCCGGGGCCCAAGGCTCCGCCCACACAATGACCACGCCCAGACCTTGCCCACCAGGACCGGCCTCTGCGATTGGAAGGCCCCTCGCTCGCAGTGGGCCCCGCAGACCCCCAGGCTCTAGCCCCTCTCGCTTGTGCTCTCCGTCTTTCCTTCTGACGTACCCTCCCAGCCCCAGAAGCGCGGCTCCGAGCTGCCTAGACTCAGCGCGCTCGGGAGCGCCCGCGGCCTGCCGTGCCGGAAGTGGAGCCCAGGAGGCGCTCTTTTGACAGAGGCAGCCAGTCCGAGGAGGTGGAGGAGGTGCCAAAGAGGCGTGTGCCGGGCGTGGCCCTGCGAGGGTGGGCGGGCCTTCCTGAGCGTCCCGCCGACCCGGGCTGCTCCTGCTGGCTGGTTTCTGCCCAGTGAGCCGCAGGGCCTTCGACACCACGGGGGTGGCCCTCTTCGGCGCCACATCCTGCCCTAGCGCGACCTCGGCCTGCCTCCTGCCAAGTCGCCAGGCTCGAAGCCAAACCAGGTTTCGGCCCCTAGGCGCCCCCGGAGTCTTCACAAGTGTCTCCGCAGGATTTGTCCTCGAGCGCTCACCCGCGGCTGCCCTAGTGCCTTCCCAGACTTCACATCTGTCCTCCCCCAGTGGCCCCACTCAGCGGAGGGACTCGCAGTACCAGGCGGAAGGCTGGCTCTGGGCAGCGCAGCCGGGCAGCCACTGCATCCCAGTGCGCATGTGTGGCCTGAGGTAGCTCACCTGCCAAGTGTCCCGGAAGAGGTGTTTCTGTTTGAGAAAAAGCAAAGATCGGAGGAGACATGACTTGGAACAGGACTCTGGGACATCGTTTGCTTTCTAGCATAGTGATCTGGGCCCACTGGTAGCTAAGCTATTAGATTTCAAGTTCTTAAAAGGACCAGATCTGCTTTATCTTTTGTCATCCACAGGGTGCACCTGCTAGCAGGGCATGCCTAGCATCAGTATTAAACCGATGGGGTCCTTGCCTGTTTTATTCCTCAGTGGCTGCAAGGCCTTGGGCGACCACGTCCATCTGTGACTGTCCTGTGTACAGCAAGGCACCCTACAGGCACCTAGTCCTTTTACTTGGGTGGCATTCCTGCAACAAATATTGGTTGAACTGGAAATTACCGTTAGTGAAATGAAAGCGATGCTCCATATGCCCGCTGTCTCTGTAGTGAAGCAGAGGGAAGAGCTGCTATAGTGACTGAAGCACTTGGGCTGAGCTTCTAGAAAAACTCAGGGCTACTGGAATCCGGAGGAATCTGCGGTGGATTCTTCATCTGGCAATTGGCCAGCTTTGCAAAGAGCTCTGAGCTCATACCCTAGCACTTGGAATTCCTAGTCATTACTGAATTTTTCCAAACCTCAGTATCTCTGTGAAGATACTCAGCCTGTTAACACACTCTATAGGACCTACTGCTGTAAACAGATGGGAAATGAGAGCTCTCATTGTTTTTTTTTTTTTGGTGGACTGAAGCTAGGTACTTCACATTGAACTGTACCCCAAGCCAAGGTCTAAACTGCCCAGTGAGCTCACACTTGGAATCCTCCCGCCACAACCTCTCAGCGTGTTGGGATTACAGGTGGGCACTACCACACCTTGCTGTTGTGTCTTATAAACTAGTGCGTAACAGTCAGCAACCACCTGGGTCCAATTACATACTATCCCTGGGCACAGCCCCTTCTTTGAGGGCTGGTAGAAGGCAAGAACAAACAATTCTAAGTAGACTTTTGTTTTCTAAGAATCAATATATTTTCTTCCTTTGAAATAAATACAAACCAGCTTGAAAGGTAGGGGGCAATCTACGGGAAAGAGAAGGAAGTGGGGACAGGCCCCAGTCTTTGTTTTAGTACCAAATGACTCTGGTGTGACCTGGAAACGCAGTTACAAATGAGAATAATTTAAATTCTCTGGTAATTACATTATTTACAGTAGCAGGGGAGGGGGTCACCTAGTGCCCCATTTCCAGACTGGAAAGACATCAGTCCCGCTGCTAGGCTGGGCAGATGTCTGTTCCCTCCCCACCGGCAGGGGCCTCAGGCCTCTAGGCAGTTGTGGAGTCTCCTGGCGTGAGCAGGTGGCTGACACTGGCCTGCACCCTGCCCGACACACCCTGAGGCTTCTGCGCTCTCTTAAGGGACCTCCCCTCCTTGCACTGAGTTGCCGTGGATCCTTGGAGTGTTCTGTACAGTCCAGCTGCACTCAAGGCAGGAGGGACCTCCCCTACCCAGCTTCCCCTGAGACTGGCCCCAAGACCAGGAATGAGTCAGTGCAGAGGCCGGCGCTACTCCAGGACAGTGCCCACGGGAAGGAGAGGCACGGGGCTCTGAAGGCTGTTCTCTGCTTGGCAGGATCAGTCACTGTCGCTGGTCTCACTGCTCTGCTCACCCTGCACTTTACTGCGGTGCTGCAGTGCCCTGTGGTAGGCGATCTGGACTGACTTGCGGATGTTGGACTTCCGGCCCTCTAGCATCTTCTCTTTGTCAAGGTCCTGGTTCACACCCAAAGGGACCAACTTAGTCCTGGGCAGCCACTGCCTAGAGGACAAAGTGAAAATCAAATAAATCATGTCTGGGAGAATAAGCACCAGGCTTCCTCTACTCCATTCATTTAAAAATACCTCCTGAGCTGGTGTGGTAGCACACACCTTTAATCCCAGCACTCAGGAGGCTGAGGCAGGAGGATCACTGAGGGATTTAAAGACACTCTGGGCTACATACTTTAAGGCCAGCCTAAAATACATATCAAGACCTTATTCTCAAAACAAACAAAAAACCCAAAACACACATACATACACCATTCTGAGCACCCGTACTGGCCAGACTGTCAGGCACTGCAGTGACAGAGACCAGGAAAGAGTCCCTGTCATCATGACACTGCTCAGTCAAGTTACACTAGAGGGGTCACCACAGGGTATTTTTAGGTGTGAAAAGAAGCCCTGACCTAACTGAAGGTAGCTGCTCTGTACCATACACTCCGAAAAGAGTTTATGTATAATGAAGAGCATTAGCTGTTAGCTGGGTGTGGTGGCACATGCCTGTAATCCCAGTATTTGGGAGGCAGAAGCAGGAGGATCACCATGAGTTCAAGGCCAGCCTGAACTACATAGGGAGAGCCTGTCTCAAAAAACAACAACAACAAAAAAAAAAAAACCAAAAAAACCCCCACCATCTGCAGGAAGCTAACAAAAAGATTATACATATAAATGTGACAGAACAGGAATTTAGTCTAAATTTTTTGGTCTTTTTCAAACAGTTTCATTATGCAGTTCAGGCTGGCCTCAAACCCACAACAATCTTCCTGCCTCAGCTCCTAAATGCTGAGATTACAGGTATGTGCCACCATGCCCAGCCAGTAGCTATGCTATGTGCTTTATCCACATCCTGTGCCCCAGAAGGAAGTAGTGGAAAAGATAAATCTAGAAACTGAAGGCAGGTGGGGAATCACTCCAATATTTGACAGTCACTGATGGTCTTTTGATTTCATGCTACCACTGTTTGTCAGACACTGCCCACACATTATGTCAGACTTAGGGTCAAAATAACCCTCGTCTGCAAGCTTTGCTCAAAGCCTTCCCGTGCGATCTGGGGTAGTCTAGGCTCTACTGAAGTTTCCTGGCAGTTTGCCCCCTACCACAGAGGGCTGCACCTGTAGCTAGGTCACGAGAAGTACTCCCCTCTTTCCTTACCAAGTTCGTTTGTTGTCAAAGAAGAGAACGAGGTAGAGATGCTCTCGGGCTTCCTGGGTCATCTGCTCCCCGAGTTTTAGCACCTCCAGTGGGGGCACAGGGATGGGAACACCGTGGTGAAACATACCTTCTCGGGGCATCTTTGGGTCAATGATCTGAGGGTGAGACAGGAGCCCAGTTTGGTTCAGTTCATTCTCTAATGCTTACCCTCCCTAAGTCTGGGGACTGCATCTCAAGTGGGGACAGAAAAGCAGGAATGCTGCTGGGGCTCCTTGCTGGCCCTCGGTGTCATCCTGTGGTGAATTAGTGCCAAGCTGAAGGGGCAGCAAGGAGTACAGTGAGGCTATACCTGCCGAGGCTGTCTCCTGAGGGAGCCTGTGCACACGGCCCAGCAGGGAGCAGGGGAGCCTGGGGTTGGGAAGTGAGGGGCAGGCAGGAGGGCGCTGCCTACCAGAGCTGGGTATGACGGGTACCCTCGGCATTTGGCCCACACGAGGTCCAGAGCATCCAAGGGAGAGTCCTCATCCTCCGATAGCCAGCCAGCTCCCCGGCCCAGACTCTTCCTCACCACTTCACAGGAAAGGGAGAAAAGGGATGGGTCAGCGCCTGGGGTGCTGGCCAAAGGCCCTGATACTGGGTCCCCAGCATCTCTGGCTTTGGGCAAGGGTACTTACTGCTGTGGCCCACACCGCGGCCAGTGCCCACGGAGTAGGCCTCATTCTCAGTGCCTGAGGTGTCCTCACTGCTGTCCTCTGGGAAGGTGCCCCTGGAGAAGGAGGGCTTGCCACGACCTTGTTTGGAGGGTGTGGTGCTAGAAACAGAAGATTGGAACTGGCTCAAAGGGAAAAAGAAAGAGGGGACAGCGAGATATGTGTCCACCCTGCTTCAGGCCTGAGATCTAGGCTTTTGCAAAGCAGAGAGGGCACACTCTTAGGGGCTGGGCTAAGAGGTGAGAGTACTACGTGGCCTGCATGAAGACCAGACTGCCACATCCTCCAGTGTGAAAGAGAATACAGGGACTGGGAATTTTATGTGGCCTATCTGGACACCTGTTTTTTAATTCATCATGCTGGCCACAGTATGTTGGTAGGTCAAATCCAGGCTGTAAGGTACCACAGTACACTATTCTGAGCAATCAACTCAACCCAGGATGGTTCCTTCTCATGGAGCCACTGACTGAAATTATTAATCTTGCAAAGAAACTTGGGTTTGAGCCACTTGACTCCTGAGACCATTCCCAGAATCAGCTTTGAGCTGCAGGGCTGGTACCTGGTGCGGTCCGAGGCGGCACTGCTGCTGCTGCTGCTACTGGACTCAGAGTCAGAGCTACTCCGGGGCAGGCTGCAGTCATTGCGGTACACCAGGAAACTCTTCTTCACAGGCTGGTTTCCGCTGCTGAAGCCATTGGCTGGCAAGTCTTGGAGGGAGAGGGAGGAAGGAACCAGTCAGGAAGGTGTTGGTCAGAGACAGCATGGGGTAAGAGCAACTCAGAGTCCTGTTCAAGTTCTGTTTCTGGGCTTCAGTATTTCTATACATGTGGCTGGCAGCTACCTCTGGGCAGTGCCTACCACAGCAGGCCTCAGCCCTGCCCGGCCCTTGGCTTCTCTGGCAGTTACTGGCCTCAGGACACAGACAACTTAAAGGGCAGGAAATCCCTGAGAAAATGAGAGAAGAGGTAAAGTGATACAATGGAAGAGGCCCTGATGGGACTCTGGCTGGTCCCTGCATCTCTGGGCCTCCATCTTCCCAACCACGCAGTGGACGGGACGAAAGGCCTCCTAGGGCCCTTCTAGCTCTGTCTTTTACAGGAACAGGGAAGGGCAGCAGGAAGAATGGCAGTGCTGCACTCTGGCAGTTGGGTGCTGATGGGAAGGCTCACCCATCGAGGGGTCTTCTGTGGACTTATCACTGTCGCTGTCTGAGCTCGAACTAGGCCGGGGGCTCCTTCCCCGCTTGCGCTGACGGAGGGAGCCCATGATGGGGAGCTGGGGGGGTCCCACAGGACTGCCTCCATGGCTGGGGGTCATCTGGCTTTCCCGGTTTTTGGGGGGCCGGCCTGGCCTCTTGGGCGGTCCAGCTGTCTTCGGGTTCTTTTTGGAGAAAAGAACTGAGGTTCTCCTGCCCACCTCATGTGCGGGAGTTGATGACATGTTGGGACCCAGACCTAGAGCAGAGAAAAAGAGAAAGGGAGTTGGTGAGAGGCCTGATGTGAGAAGAGTAAGTGTCTGGGGTCAGGTAGTCCAGCTAGAGGTGGGCAGGTGATATGGGGACCATCACATTTGGAACATGGACTCGCACAAATGCCAGAGAGGCAGCTAAGAGGCTGCCCCCAACTTCGAGCCGAAGAGACTGCAGCTAGCTGGGCAGGGACCTCCACCTGGGGGATGCAGGGCTGAGTGCTTGCTGCCGAGCCCAAGTGTGACTAGCTCTGGGGTCCGCCTGCTTCCGGATCCAGACCTTTGCTTGTCTCCTGGCTGCTGCTCTCTTCTGCGGCACTGTCTGTCTGGCCATCCTTGTCACAGGCTGCTGGGTGGGGTGTTAGACTGCCCCGGCTGGAGGTGCTGTGCCGCTCCGGTCCATCCCGTCCAGCCTCCCGCTGGTGGGCAAGCTTCCGCCTCAGTGCTGTCATCTCTTTCTTGATCATTTTCACACGCCGTGAGCGGCCCACGCTCTGTTTGCTCGAGTTTACCTCATCCAGCCGTTCCAGCAACAGCTTCAGCTGCTCCTCCACTGGCAGGTGCTTCTGGCTCTCCAGGAGCAGCAGCCGCTCTTCCTCCACTGCGAGGGGAGGGTTGAGAGGTGTGGGTCAGACCCAGGGGGCCCACTGGGTCCCTGGACCTGAGCAGGCATCAGGAAGGCCCCTCTTCCCACCCTGGCTGCTCCAGGAAAAACTGCTGCAGTGCTGGGATGTGGCCTGCGGGCCCTGCTACCCCCCTGCCCAGGCTTGCGGGCAGCGGTCCTGGAGACAGCAGCCACTGCTCGGCTACACTGCTTTCTGCCTGTACTGCCTGCGCTCAGGGACACTGCTAGCGAGTTCCTGGGACCAGGCTGTGTGTGCACACAACTTATCACCCACCGTCCTCAATGTGGTGTGGGGCCTCGTCTCCAGGAAGGCTGTGTGGGATATGCATGCCTGTCTCAAAGTCAATGCCCATTTTTTCTGCCTGGCGCCGGGCCTGACGGAGCACGGTACCACCCTGCTCGCGGAGCCGTACTGCTGCCCTGTAGAAGATGGTGTCCTTGGCATTGTATTTGAGGCAGTTGCTGACGATGAGGTTGAAGTCCTCCTCAAAATCATCAAAGTTCAAGTAGCGATAAGCTTCCAAATTCTGCTTCATGGTGAAAAAGTCCATGGGCTTTTTGATGTGGTCCAGGTAGTCAGGTACCTGGAAGAGCAGGGTGGGGGTGTCTAAGTGGACCTACATTCTCACTCCCCAAGTCCCTTCGATAATAAACCCTCCCTGAGATGCATCCAGAGACCTCCTCCCACCGCAGAGGCAGGCATGTAGCACAAGGCAAAGAAAGCTGGAGCTAATCCTGACTATAGCAGTCACAAGCTGTCTGACCCTGACAGGTCACAAAACCCCTCTGGACCTACTTTTGCTCTCCTGGAAATGATGATGGAAACACAGGCAAATCGACCTCATAAAGCCATAGGAGGCTTCAATGAGAAAATGTCTAGAGGAATCCTCTGGAAAAACCACCACCTTCCTCTTGCTCTTTTTATCCATCACCAAGATTAACGAGAAAGGAGCTGTCTTAGGCCTCTGATTTTATACCTTTTAGAGAGAAGAGTCTGCCAGTCAGGGCTTCTGAGTTGGTCCTATAGGTGCTGAGCCTTCTAAAGTTTCTGCTCTAGGGTTCAGCACCCCCAGAAAGTCTTCCTGCCCTGGATTATTCATTTGGCAGACTCAGTCCCTGCCCCTGGGGAGGAGTGTAGACTGCCTCCCCTTCTGGGCCCTTGGGGGTGTGACAGGGACAAGACAGAGTCCAGGTGACACACATGGCTCTAGTGTATCCTCCTTGGAGCCAGCAACCCCTCTCTGCAGGGTCCCCAGACAGTCCCTGGCCCAGACCTGCAGTAAGGGTCCAACTGGGAGAAGAACAGAAAGGAGGGGTGAGGGGAAGGGGTTCTTACTTCGTCCAATTCGGTTACCTCAGACAGAGGGACCGGCTCGCTGAAGATGTTGCCTGTGTCCTTCTCTTGGAGCTGCTCCAAGGTTTTGCGAAGCAGGATGAGGAAAGGGGTGAGCTGCATCTCCATGGCGATCTGCTGGACCTTGATCTGACATGAAAAAGCCTGATCAGCCAGCCTTGGCCAGCCCGTGGCACAGGTCCAGGAGACGGTCCCAGCCAGCCTGGGTGCCCATCTGCCTTCCTGTTTCCACATCTGTGGCTGCTCACCCAGGCCCACCTTGCCCAAGGTCCCAGCCAACAAGGCCTTCCCGGTCCTTGAACTCCTAATGTGAGATCTGGGGTCACTGAGCTGGAACTCTGTGTCTCCTGTGACACTGGCCCTCCCATGGGCCCATCCAGAGCACAGGAAGATGCGAGTCCAGCACTGCGCCTGATTCCCAGCCAGGACAGCCTACTATTCCTTCCGGCCCCAGCACTCACCGTCTCCCTTTTGAGCTTCTCCCGCTTGCGGATCAGCTCTACCAGCAGCCGAGCGCGCTCGAGGTCATGCCGGAGCCGCTGCCACGACTTGAGCTGTTCTTTGAGGGCCCAGTTCTTATCTTCAGAATCTCTCTGTAGAGAAAAAAGAGGATGAGGAGACGATGAGAGCCTAAGGATAGAACCAGCAGTGAGGGGGACCACAGGGACCCTGAGTGAAAGGCAGCAAAAGCCAAAGGCGGATATACGATGATTTACTGCTATACCCAGTCTGTGTGTACCTAGGGCCTGGCACAAAGTAAAGGCTTGCTGTGTCTGTGGGAGGAAATGAGTAAACTTAGAGGCACAGTGCCTTTCTGTGGAGCTGATAATGCACAGAGACTCCCCCAAGCCTGTGAGGGGCCAGTATAACAGAGGAAATGTGCTCTGACAGGGAAACCAGTTTCCATATCCTGCAGGGTGCTGGACACGGTACCCCAACTTGGTCACAGTTCCTCTGGGACTGGAGGTGTGTCTGCAGACGACGCAGCAAAGGGACTCCGTTCCGTGACTGCCTCTTCAGTGTCCAGTAGCTGTGCAGCCTCTGCATGAACTGGCTCTTCCGCTGGATGGTCAGCCGGTTGGTGATCTTACTGAGCCTGGGGGCAGGGAACAAAGAGAACACCTGCTGGTCCCCACCGGGAATGGACAGATTGTCAGTCTCCTAGGGAAAACGCCTGCGACTCAGGGCCAAGGCAAAGTACAGTGACTATGGTCATCAGTGGAACTGCAGTGGACAGGCACCAGGCCCCCAGCACCAAGCACTCCTAACCTATCCAACCCTACAAGAGTCAGACGGTTCAACTTCCAAGATGGCCATAGTCAGGGTAACCCAGGGCACTGCCCAGCCCTGGGACCCCCCACTCGGAGTGTTGGGAGATTTCAAGATAAAGCTCACATCACTTCTTGGCCATCTGGCTAAGATCAAGGAAGATAAACTATAACTCTACAACAGAAACCTGCATTGAAACAACAAAAGAACAGGAGAGGAAAAGATAACTGGAGGTCTTGGCCCAGGAGTGGCAGCTCACCCTCTGTGACTTTTTTGTTGCTGCTGCTGGTGCTGGGGAGGAAGCCAGGGCACCTCCCACACACTAAGCACAAGCTGCACCACCGCACACTCCTGGGCCTTCCCCTTCCCACATTTTACTCCCTCTCTCTTCACGGTTGGACCATTTTTCCCACTGTGGCTGTCTTCCTCATTCTTCCTAATTAAACACACCCACCACCAACATAAGGGGTGGTTTCCAACACCTGTTAGGTCCACCAGATAGTTCACCTGTTTCTAATGTAGTAGGAGTCTGGGGACTTGACACTGATAACATTTTTTGGAATTTATTTCACTTCTATGCAGTTCCTGACAGGAAAAAGGCAAACCAGCCCAGCCTCCCGACTCAGGGCTGTCCACTCCTCCCTAGGAGGCCCACTTTGCCCTACCTGCTCCCCATTCACCTGTGTGGCGGGATGCAGGGCACCGATACCACTGGTGCTGCTGCCCGTTTCTCGGCTAAGATCTTCCGCGCCTTCTTCATCTTAATGCGAGACTTGGCCTTGGCCTTCTTGACCTTCTCTGAGCTCCAGCCCTTACCCTCCTCCTCCTCCTCCTCCTCCTCCTCCTCCCCCTCACTGTGGGACAGGGCAGGCAGGCGGCGTGCAGAACCCGGGGGCGTGTGGATGTCACAGTAGGCAGTCTTGCGGACACTGAAGGAGGTGCCGTTGGCACCTGTCTCTCGCACGGGCTCCATTTTCATGTAAAGGCCAGCCTGCTGGGCACACGTGACATGGAAGGCTGTGTAGCAGTTGGCTTTGTGGCACTGGATACAGGCCCCCGAGCCGCGCTGTTTGCAAATGTAGCAGGTGAGCTTCCAGCGAGCTGGAGGGATGTGCTCGATGCTGTCAATAGGCTCCAGAAAGACCGTGTTGGCAAAGCAGACCTCAGGGATCCACAGGGCACACACCACGTGGGCCCAGCGCCCGTCATCCGTCTGCTTGAAGGCACCACCCTTGTTGGGGCACAGGGCACAGTCCACAGCACGGGACGGTGACTGTAGGCAACGGCGGCACAGCCACTGGCCCTCAGGGATGTAGGGGACACCATAGCACTCCTGGTGCACTGCCAGGTTGCACATGTCACAGAAGAGGATGACGTTGCTGTTCTGGCACTCGCCGTCATTACAGATACAGCACACAGCGTCCTCATCTACCAGGGCATTGGGGTCACCTTTGTTGTGACTCTCAAAGTAAGACTCCTTCTCCAGCCGGTCCATCAGGTACTCAAAGATCTCCTGTGGGATGGGACTCACGCCCTCTGTCTTCCGCCGCTCATTCATGATGTCCAGCCAGATGTAGTCCTCCTCGTCCATGTCATACTCCACTTCCTCGTCCAGCTCTTCCGCAGACTTCTCGATGTACCTGCAGTGCAAAGGCAGCTCAGCAGCCCGGAAAATGAAGCTTCCCTCCCTCACAGGCAGGAGTCACAGCTGCCACCAAGCACCTCCTCTACACTTGTGCTCAGGAGAGTTCAACTCTTAGTACCACTAAAAAGAATGTCCTAAGTCAAGCAGCACACAGTAGGGTACTGAACTCAGGGCCCCACACATGCCAGGCAAGTACAACCCCAGCCTGGAAATCACGCTTCAGCACAGGCTGGCAGGGCCTTGGCAAGAACTGCCATGGGATAGTCTCAGTGGCTGCCAGTGACAGATCCCGGGCACTGCCTCCGCTCCAGACAGCCTTGCGTGGTAACACAACAGCTCCGAACAAATGTAGTAACGTGGCACGGTGCCCAGGGCACACGTACTGTGGATGCAGGCTCACTTACTGCAAGCTGGGCTCATTGCTAAATTGACTATTACATTCATGCTTACCACAGCCACAGGGTCAGTGTTCTCACACCCTTGTTCTGAAGTGAGGACGCCAAAGCTTTGAGAAGTTAATTAAATGCCAGACACAGGCAAGTCACAGTACGGGAATGGCAGAGCTGGCATCCAGTCCCAGCCCCGTGGTCCACCTCTTCCCTGCATACTGACCAGGTCAGTGGGCCCAAGCAGAGGCTTCGCCAGGTACCTGTGACCGGAAGTGTATACCTCCCACCCTTACCATGCTCTACGTAGCCTGGCTTCTGGCACTGTAGACTGCAGGGCACAGTGGGAAGATCGGGACTCCGACTTCTGACACACCTGGATTTGAAGGCTGCCTCTGCCACTCTGTGACCTTTAGGACCTCACTCCTCTGCTGTGAAGCTGTTTTACTGATGATAGAATAAGAATACTATCTATTCACAAAGATGCCATCAGGATCAAACACGATTATAAAAGTGAATGTCCTGCAGGGTAGAGTGGCACTTTGGGAGGCTGAAGCAGGAGGACTGCAAGTCTGAGCCTCGCCTGGGCATCTCAGTAAGACCTTGCCTCAAAACAATAAGAAAAGGGTTGGGGGATGTAGCCCAATTTGATAGTCCTGGGTTCAAATTTCAGAAGCACAAAAAGGAATGTTGTAAATCAAATGGCACACAGTAGGCCCTACAAAATTTTATGGCTCATTTCTGCTCTCTACATGAGAAACGGACTCTGAGCAGGCCAGCTGCACACAGGCTCTGCAGCCACACTGCACAGGTCTGTGTGTCAATGGGGAAGGAAGCCAGCTAAGCCTCCAGGCCTTGCTTTCAACTATAAAGTGGTGATACTAATTCAAACCTGTGTCACAGTGCTGTTATGGGAGAGGAATGAATTAATATGGGTAAGTTCTGAGAACAAGGCTTGGCGTGGAACAAGTACTTAGTACATGTGAACTTTTACCAGCCTCCCCACAGCCGAAAGCCACCTTGCTGTGCAGTGCAGCTGTCTGAGCGTCCGCCTCTTCTGCTGCACTATGAAGATGAAGGCAGAGATCATGTCCAATTTACCACTCAGAAACTGTGCTCCGTCTTGTGCATTTGAAAAGCATTTTGAGAGTGGCAGGGAAGAGGATGTTGTCTCTAGGCAACAGTTTCCCCCTTTGTACTTTATCTCTTTCCCAGGGTGACTGCACCCTTTACTCTTTGAACAAAGGGCTGGCACGAACTATCTGGATCCTTCTAGAACCTGTACCAGCTCCCTTGAACACCTGGTCTCACCCTTTCCTTTGCCATGACACACATGACATTATATGGTGGCACATGACACACTCCCACAGACTCCCAGATTCTAGGCTGCAGCAGATAAGGTAGGCTGTGTGTCATGTACAATTCTGGCTCATCAGCTGATGTACTACTCAACTCCCCCTCACAGAAGAGCATGACAAATCCCCAGTTCCAATTAAAAAAAAAAAAAAAGAAGAAGAAGTAAAAAGAAGCGCATGACAAGTAAGCGAGACAGTGCTGTATCAGAGAGATAGCCTCAGCACTTCTGGAATTTTTGGAGAAAGTAAATCTCTTCCAAAGCTTGGACAGCTTCACCAACAACTGTGATTAAACTCAACATACCTCGAAGCTGATTGCAATGCACCAGCTGCAAACTGCTCCCCGCTCTCCTGGAGAAGAGCAGATCTAATACCCAAGAGGAAAGAGTGACTCTGAGCAGAGGGAGAAAGACTTGGAGCTGGATAAGCAGGGCTAGGTAGGACCAGGCTGGAATGCTTAGCAGAGGAGAGCTGCAGACCCAACAGAGGGTCAGGCCTAGGAAGGGGTCTGTGTTTTAAAGGTGACTGGGAAGGGCAGTCAGTGCTAACAAAGGGACAGAGACCGTGAAGAACCAGAGGGAGATGGAACTGCACTGAACAGACAAAAGAATGAACAAGAGGAGAGACACACACTAAAACTCAGATGGAAAGCGGGGCAGTGACACACCGGGTCTCATCACATGTATTCCCCCAGACTTGCTCTTAAGAACTGAGATTTAATATAAGTGCACTGCACTTATGTAAAAATCGCTTTTCATATGAAAACCTTCATGAAAACTCTTTCTCATCAGGCTGATTAGATAACAAAATGCACCCCTTAACTAAATCATCAGAAAGCTCTCTTGGCTTGGAGGCCAGGCCTCTAGGTTTTATCCCGGTTTTTGTAGCATCCTTGAGCTAGAGCTTCTGTGTGTAGCTTTACTACCATGTTTTCCCAACTCCATTGTCATTCACCTCAGGTTATGAGAATGTAGTCTTACTATGCCTGTGACTTCAAGAGAACCCCCTGGAAGGAATGGGGTATGAAGACACAAATGAGATAAATAAAAGGGTTGCTGAAGAAGCCCAAAGCTAAAGGGTAAGGATAATAACAGGACAGATTGTGGAAAAATCCTCTCCACAGACTCATGAGCTGCTTTTAGGACCTTGTGAAATCAGTAACTAGTCTTCTACCCTGAGATGGGTAGAGGACTACTGTGCCTGCTCTGAGACAGTCTCCAGGACACCAGAATCTGGGTGCACCCCTGAGTTCACCCAGTAAGGGAGAGGTGAGGGTTAGCAAGCAGAAACATGATCTGTTGGTACAGGGAAATACAGTGCAGCTTTGGAGTCAGAGGGACCTGGGTTTGAATCCTAGCTCAGCTACCTACTGGCATGTGACTTTGGATAAGTCTGGCACATTTTCTGGATCCTGAGTTCTTCATCTGTGAAGTGAGAACAATACCTAGCTGAGAGCTGTGAGGCTGGAGGAGTGGCTAGAAAGACTGAACTGGGGCCCACATGTGGCAGTGCAGAGTAAGTACCACTCCCTCTGTCTGGCAAGGCCAGCTTTCTTCTGCTATCCTTTGTCCCGCACCTGCTCCGCCTGCTGAGTCCTGTTTGGCCATTTTTCCAGGGGTGAGAGGTAAAGGTGGCCTTACCGATAATAGGAAGTGGGCCGGGGTGGGGCGTCAGGGGTGTCCTGCTCCAGCTCCCGGTATACCACCTCTGGCAACTTGGGTGTAGCATTTGCGGAAGCATTATGGTGGTGGTGATGGTTGGAATCCTTACGCTTCTCCTTGTTCTTATGCTTGCCCGACTTGGGAGTCGCTGCCGGTGTCTCAGTGTTCTCCTTGTTGCTGCCATTCTCAGGGGTCTCCTCAGGGGCCTCTTCATCCTCTGACACCACATCCAGGTTGTCAAAGATGCTGATGCGGTGGACACGGCCATGTAGGTCCACTTCCACCATGCGCTGGGCCTGTGCGTAGCTCATCACCTCACGGCCTGGTGACTGGGAAACTTCTGAAGGGTTGGGTGACTGCTTGTTGGCGGGGCGAGACTGGCGCCCCTTCTTCTTGTGCTTGCGGAGTGGAGTCTGCTGTGGGGGTGGCGGGTTGTCGTGGTCATAGTGGTACAGGTGATACTCGATACCACTGTAACTCTTATAAACCTTGCGACAGGTCTCCACAGGGCACTCATACGGTGGCTTGGTTGCCCGCAAGTTGTGGCAGAAAGTCTTCACATCAAAGTCTACCCCCATGCTGTTACATCTGGAACACACAGATAGGTTAGCACAAGCTTTACGAAAGAGCTCTTGCCCACCAGCATCAGAATTCTACTCTCTCCAGTCTTTGTCCCCAGCAGTCACTAGGTCCTGGCCAGCACACCTTTCTAGCATCTCCAAAATCCATCTTCACCATGGTCTTGGTCTGGAACTTGGTGCCTTTTGCCCCATTATCCTGCCCAATGTCTCATCTCCTTTAGCCCAATCTCATATCATTTGGCCAGACTGATCTTTTTACTAAGTAGCAATGATCATGTCAGTCTCTTGAACAAAAGCCTGCTGATGCTCCCTACTTATTTCAGGATTAAAGCCAAGTTCTCTGTTATCACACTCTGGACATTGCTTTCATTGTCTGGCCCATTTTCCTTTTTAGGCTTTTTTTTTTTTTTAATCAGTTATAGTCTTACTATCTGCGAAAAGCAATCTGCAAACCCCTGAATGTTACTGCCTCTCAAGGTGTAAGGTAGTCTCTGCTAATGATGCCCTCTATCCTCTCTGATTGGTGGGCCACTAGTCATTCTTCGAAACCCAACTCATGCTGCCACATTTGTTATGTCTTCCCTGACTCTCCACAGGGAGCTGTCTTTCCATATCCTTCCATTCTCATCTCCAGCATGACACGTAACACACTGCAAGTTGTCTTATCACTGGACTGAGGCCTATCACATACACCAGAGCCTGCCCACTTCTATATGTCTGCATGGGATGCTATTTCTGGCAAATGAATGAACAGCTGAATGAAGGGATCATCAGATTTGGACAGAGATGGAAGGAAGGCATATATTAGCCTAAGCAGAAGCTTAAATGGACAGCCAATGAGTTAGCCCTGGACTCCCACTAGAATTCAGTGGGCTACAGAATTAGCTTATTTTGGAGGTCTTAATTTGGATCCTTACCCTTAATTTGGCCCTGAGTGTGTGCTGTGAAGCCAAAGTGAAAGCTAAGGTCGTTCACTAAGGGACAGCAGTATTTAAGTTTCTCATTTGCCCATTCCTTCAACATTAACTGAGTGCTAAGGAAATGCCAGGTCCCATGAGTACAAACAGGGACAGGCCACACTAGGCACATTCGGCTCCAGGCTGGTCCTCAGGGGCTAGCCCTTCCCCCTTCCCAAGCTTCCTGGGTGAATGGAAACGGCAGATGGCACCAAACCCCAGGACATCAGCTTGGGCCAGACTGTCCCAATTTCTCTTGGCCTAATTGAGTTCAACAATCTAGCCAGGGTCTTAGCACGACTCCAGGAAAGGCCAACCTGCTCGGGATAAAAACACTGACCTCGGTAGGCCTCTCTTCTTCTGAAGCTTAACTGAGCAAAAGGGCTGCTCCAGCCCCTCTGTCAGCAACTCTGGGCTTCCACAAAGTAACACTTAAACGTTCAAGCCAACTCCCTACTTCCTACCTGCGGCCATGTCTTTAAACACAAACCAACCAGATGTACAAACAAGCTCTCCTCTCCTCAAGCAGGGTCCCAGGTGAATGGCCCTGGCCTGCTGCCCTGGCTCCCCAAGTGGCAGCCCGCCCACAGTAACGTCCCGCCGGGACTCGGCAGAACAAGCACAGGGATGACAGAACTTAGACCTGAGCGTCCTCGGGGAGCGCCCGGAGCCCCAGGGTTGGGCAGCTGTCTCTGCTCTCAGCTCCCTCGGCTGGAGGAAGTGGAGGGCGGGGCGCCCAGGCCCGGCGGGGTCGGCAGCCTTCTCTCCCGGATGCCGCTGGGTTTCCCTTTGTCAAACTAGAACAAGTTAAGCGAGGGCCCCTCCTGCGCCTGGCACGGGAAGCCCGGAGGAACCGGCAGCAGAGCCGACGTACTGTCAGTTCCCGGGCTTCAGCGCCAGCCAAGCTGCTCCGCTCAGGCCCGCACTCACCGGCCACCTCGAGTCCGGGCTCATCGCCGGGGCGCCCGCCGGGGCCTCAACTCCCCTGGGGAGGCCGGCGGGAAAGACAGGCCGGGAGGGTGCCCCGATCTGGAGGCCGCAGAGTTCGCCTCCCCGCCCGGCCGCCCCGAATCCCCGATTCCCGCGCTGACCCCGCCGCCCCGGTCTTGCCGACGTCCCAGCGTCCTGGCCTGGCCGGCCCTCGCTCGTCCTGCGAGACTCTGCTGGCCTGGGCTTGGACCTTCGCCGTGGGAACAAAGGAGGCGCCGGTAGGCAGCGGGAGACAGAAGCGGCGGACACGGGACGGCAAAGGCAGTGGCAGCGGCGGCGGAGGCGACGGCGTCTGCGCAGGTAAACGCAGCATCCAGGCGCGCCGATCTGCACTTTCGCCAAGGCCCTCGCCGGTCCGCTGAGGCTCTAGCGGCCATTCCGAGGGACCGGGAAAGGCCCGGACACCCCTCGGGGCTCAGTAGAGCCTCCTTCTCAGAACTAGGGTGCTGGAGACCGTGGGCGTCGTACGTGGGCTGCGGGTGGTCGGCCCGTTCGTAGCGAATCTGCAGCCACGGACGGCGAGCGCGGGCTGCGTGACGAGCCCGCCCTCCCCTCGCCTCGCTTCCCCTCCCCTCTCCTCTCCCTCCTCCTCCGGCCCCTCCCTCCCGCCGGCGCGGTTGGGTCTCTGCCTCCGCCCGGGAGGGAGGCAGTGAGCGGGGAGGGGCCTGCGCGGGGCGGGGCCTCTGTGAAGGGTGCCCAGTCGGGGGGTGGGACCGAGGGCGGTGCAGTGCCACAGGGGAGGCGGGACCTGACCGGGCGAGGGGCGGGGCCGCGCGGAGCCCGGAGGGCGGTGCTGCGAGCCCAGGGAGACCAGCTGGGTGGATTTCGGGCGCGCCCCCTGCGTGGCCGCGAGTTGGCTGGGCGCGCGCCCCCGTCGCGAGCTGCTGGCGGGGAGCTGGCGTCAAAGCTCAGAGACACCGTAAGTGACCGTGCTCCTCCTAGTGGGCGAACTGTGAAGTTCTCCTCCGGTCCCTGTTGCACAGAGGACCTGGAACATTCTGTCCCTTCCGGGTGCTCAGAACTGGCCGCGCTTCAGCGGCCGTGCACGCTTTGGGTGCAGCCCCGGTGGGCACTTCTTGTATCACCCCCAGTCGAAACCCTGACTCTCCAGGAAGACGTTGCTGGTTAAGATTTTGGGGTCTGAAATCAAACTGAGGAGTTCTCCTAAGGAAGCAAAGTGTCAGGCTGGGATTTAGCTGGGATTTAGCTTAATGGTGTAAGCTCCTGCCTGGCAGTGAGTTCAATCCCTGGTATCAGGAAGTAAATAAATAAACAAGTGGTACTTCTAGTTTTAGTTTAAAAAAAAAAGCAAATTATCCTCTCCAGGCTTTAGTTCCTTCAGGTCTAAAATGGGGTTGATGCTGGGTGTATAGCTCAGCAGTAGAGACCCCTGGTTAGCACCCCAGCATCACACACACAAAAATGGGGGCATATTACCTCTTACGGGGTTGTGTTAAAAGAAGGCATGACCCTAAGTCACCCAGCCTGTGTCTCATATGTAGTGAATACTCAAAAATATTTTAAAAATTCAGAGTTAGCACAGTCTTAAAGTGAACACTTTTTGAAGTCAAGAACTCCTATGGAGATTTGATGAAAGCTTTTACTTTTTTTGTGGTACTAAGGGTAGATGCCAGAGCCTTATGTATGCTAGGTGTTTTCAAATACGTAGTCACATCTCCAGCCCAGCTTTTCTCTTCTTTTTATTTTATTTTATTTTATTTTATTTTATATTTTATTTTTTGAGATAGGGTCTCACTATGTAGCTCAGCCTGGCCTTGAACTCACTGTGTAGCCCAGGCTGGCCTCATACTTGAGACAGTCACACTGTCTTAGCCTCCCGAGTGCTAGGATTACAGGCATGCACCACTATCTACTTCTTTCTTGGTGTTTGAAACTCCAAGGGATTGCATGAATGTGTGATAGCAGAAGGGTGAGGCCCACTGAGGCTGCCTTTGTTTTGCCTCCTAGTGTGACCCAGGCCCTGATCTGGTAGTTTCCTAGTGGAGACCCAGAGACAAAATAGAGCAAAGACCAGCTTTATTATTGGATGAGGGCAGGGAGGCACGGCTAGTGCCAGGCCTGCTGCAGGGAGGGGCAGAGGGTACGCCTGCCAGTGCTGATGCTAGCGAGGTCCAGGGCTCCAGGTGCCTCTGGCTTTCAGCAGGAAGGAACAGGTGGAAAGACTGCTAGACGTGGTGCAGTGGGCTGCTTAGGGCTGCTCTGGAGCTGGGGTAGGGCTGGGGTTGGCTGGAGGCGGGTGCCGGGGCTGGATGTCTCTGGTGCGCATGTAGGACAGCAGCTGCTCAGGGATCTCAGCCAGCACATCCTTAGCCAGTCGGGCCATGCTCAGAACCTGGTTCCCCGAGCGGTCCACATAGTCTCGGAACGGGACAAACTAGGACCAGCAGACAAGAAGGTGTGGGTCATGGTCCGGGGAGGAGGCTAGCAGCAGGCTTCACTTGGCAATCCTTACCATCACTTCTAAATATTACTGCCTGTTCCCTAATCTTGGATGGTTTTTTACATGTCTTTACCTCAGCTACTCATCCTCAGCCCACTCTAGCTTAGCTTCTCGAAGTCCACTGAAACTGCCCTCTAAGGTCTTTGGCAGCTTCAAGTAGTCCAGCAGGCAGGAGCTTTCAGTCCTCCCTCCCTTTTTTTTTTTTTTTTTTTTTTATACCAGGGATCGAACTCACCATCTTGCACTTGCCAGTCAGTCCCCATCGTGCTGTTCTCTTTTGTGTCCCGTTACACATGAACACAATACACCAGGATCTATATCCCTTTCAACACCACAGCATGCTTCTGGTCTTGCCTTTGCCTTTCCAGAAATTCCTCCCCACTGTCCCCTGCTTCCCAACCTGCTTTCTAAAGTCAGCCTCTACTCTTCAGCTGTCTTTCTGGGCGATTTCATACTC